>WAAF01019237.1:306304-563701 GCA_013400475.1 Tricholaema leucomelas
GCTGTCTGGGCTGCATGTGCACACTGCCGGCTCATGTTGAGCTTCTCGTCAACCCAGACCCCCAGGTCCTTCTCCTCAGGGCTGCTCTCCAGCCATTCATCACCCAGCCTGTATCTGTGCCTGGGATTGCACCGACCCAGGTGCAGGACCTTACACTTGGCCTTGTTAAACGTCATGAGGTTGGCCTGGGCCCACCTCTCCAGCCTGTCCAGGTCTATCTGGATGGCATCCCTGCCCTCCAGCAGGTCAACTGTGCCACACAACTTGGTGTCATCTGCAAACTTGCTGAGGGTGCACTCAATTCCTCTGTCCATAATACTACATGTAATTCAAATAAATTAGGTCTACTTGATGTGTTTTTCCCAAGAAATGTTATTTTATTAGAGATACTTGGCACATTCTCTTTTACACATATTTTTTCTGTCAAATCATTTTCCATTGACTTTGGTGCCTTTGATTCATTCTTTCTTCTAAGAATTGTTGAAAAGCCAAGCATACAATTATTTTCTCCTTATGTTTAGTTCTTGTCATTCGAACATCAAATGATGTCATTGTGTATTAAAAAAAAAAAAGTTTTGGGACTTCTCTAATTATCTGTAGTTAGTGTATGTGCTGTCTTCAGCATTTACATTGTAGACTTTGTTTTTCCTTTAAATGAACTCTTTCAGACTAAATTTCAGAAGTGCTGTGATGTTTGGGGTTTTTTTTTGTTTTTTTTTTTTTGCTGCCTTGTTCTTGTTATATGGATGATGAACTTTTTGTTACCAAGTTCTGATTTGGACTGGTAACTTGTGTTTCTGACTTCTAAGGTGTACATTTTGATTGGGCTGCCTGTTTGGGTGAGATTTTTTTTGGTTGTTTGTTTGGTGGTTGTTGGGGTTTTTTTTAGTAATTTGTTTATTTGTTTTGCTTCCTCTTCATTTACTTATCCAGCTGAATTTGTAGTTACTTATTTAAAGGACCCTTCTTCCTAACCCATTCTTCCTCTACCTTAGGGAGTCTATAGTGAGGCCAAGTTCCACAAGGTATTTCTAGACAAGATTACCTAAGTAATTCTTAAATATTAAATTCATCAGTATATTTTAATATATATCATTTTAACCATATGTTGTGTGTCTGTATAAAGAAATGGTACATCAAAGACAGCCAGATTATCCTTAATCCCTGGATTTTTGTAGCCTGAGGCTATATCAAAGTCCCTGTCCTGGACTGCTGATCAAGTGAAGCCTTTTGTTCAGAGAAATACAGTATTCTAATAATTATTAATAGCTATTCTAATTATTAATAAGTGGTAGTGTTAAAGTGTTCTGTCTCTTTTTAAACAATATTGTTTTCCACCTCTGACCTTTGCTGTAACAGAAAATAACTGTAGCACTGACCCTCTGGTGTGGTCATACTTCCCAAGTATGTCAAGCAAAGCATAATATAAGTTGTAAATAAAACCCAAAAACCTTTAAAATGTGAAAAATCTGATGTGCAGCAAGATTCTTTTTTTTCCTTCCCGTTACTTTCAACTTTTAAATCCTTTGTGCCCACAAACTTGACTCTGTATACCTCTGCTCAGCCAAAGAAAGATGCATTTGGTATTTGCACTTCAGGGGTGGATTTTTCTTTCAGGCTTGCAGTGGCCTGGTCATGTAGCCTTTGAGGTATTTTTGAAGGAAACAATGGTACTCGTTTTTCCTTTCCCTCCATACCTTTATGCATCTAAAGTAGTTTTCCAGAAAACTTCTTAAATAGTTCTAATGAACTGTATTAGTTTCTCATCTAAATGGTAATAGTTACGTAGAACTTTCAGAATATGAACTTAGTGGTGGCAGTATTTGCCTTGTGTTCATACTTTTGTATGTATACTCTTTTATCATACTGCAAGCCAAATTTTTATTAAGTTTAGTTCTCCTTCCTCTCTCTTGTGTAAATACATTTTTTTAATGCATAGCATCTTGTTTGGCTGGCTGTGTCATGGGAGGGAAGGATATGCTATCACCAAAAAAAAAATGGTACTAGTGTGAATGTTAGCATTGATTCTTTGACTTGAACCCTCTACTGCTGAACACACCAAAATACCTTTAAAAGCTGAGTACCAAGGTGGCAGAGAATGAGTCTCCATGTTTTCTTCAGCTGAGAAAGGAAGAATCATTTGGGACTTCCTTGCACTTGGGTTCAGTTAAGCTACTGTTCTGATGCTGGTGTGCTTTCAGAAGTGTTTGCCGGGAAGTAACAAAGTGCTAATTTTACTTTGTTACCAAGTTTTTTTTATAAAATCATGCTTAAGCAGCTGTTCAGTGAGGCAATAATTTTCTGACATCTCCCTGACTGCAAAACTGAACAAAGGAATTTACAAGATTCAGTGGCAATGCAGGGAATCTTAAACCCATTAAGACTGAAGCTGCTGCAGAGGACAGTAATTGCTGCAGAGGACAGTAACTCATTTATAAGCAGCACAGGAAGTCTAGCTGTAAGAATCAGATACTTCGATCTTCTGGAAGTTAGACTGTCTCCAGTGAACATTTTTGAATTGTGGATTCCACAGAAAACTTAGGTATAACCTAATTCAAGAGGCTTTGCTGATATGGAAGGCATTGCTGGTGAAACATGACCACCTGTTAACTTATTGTTGTAAAAATTCACTGGATGAATTTCAGTTTAAAAATGAATTCTTGCTGTCTGTGGGATATTCAGATCTGTACAACAGTCACACTTGATGACAAGATAGTTTAATGTGTAACTTCTTCCAGGGCTTGACTTGGAATTAATTTGTGTAAAATGAAAATCAACTGAACTGAAACTGTTGCTCTTAGTAAGTCACAGAATCATTTAGGTTCTTAAGAACCTTTAAGATCAAGTTCAATTGTTAACATAGCACAGCCAAGTCCACCACTAAAACATGCCTTTTGAATCACTCCAGGGATGGTGACTCCATGAACGCTCATCAGTTCCCTGAGCGGTCCGTTCTAGAGTTTGACAACCCTTTAGATGAAGAAACTTGGCTCACTGTCCACCCTAAATCTTCCCTAGTGCAACTTGAGGCCATTAGCTGTTGTCATGTTTATTGTTACTTGGGAGAGAGACCAACACCCACCTCACTACAACCCTTCCAGGTAGTTGTAGAATGAGAAGGTCTTCCTTGAGTCTCTTTTTTTGGGGCTGAACAGTGTTGCTTCCCTCAGCTGCTCCTTGTAACACCGCAGCTCTAGAATTTTCATCAGGGGTGAAGGACTTCCTTGCCCTTTTTTGAACATGGTCCAGCTCTTCAGTCTTTATTGTAGTGAGGGGCTTCATGGTCAGCTGAAGAGCAGTCATCAGAAAAATATCAAATAATTAGAACATTTTTTATGTCGTCTTTGTAAAGCAGCATTGTACAGTTTTTATTTACAAACAATGTGGTCATCTTAAGCAAAGCTTCCAATTTCTGGAGATTAAGGTGACTACAGGTTCTAGTATTTTATCTGTGTTTAAAACAGATCTGAGATCTGTAACAAAAAGTCCCAGAAGGCAGAACTGGAGTTTGTATTTTTGTGTATTACGTTACAGTTTCTCAATGGACTAAGAGAAACAGTTTAGTCCTAGACTAAGTCAAAGATTTATTTTCTGTCATATTTAGCAAAAGAAGAATGGTGCAGCTAGGCTTGTCCACATAGTCAAATAAATGCTGACCAGCTAATCACAGACTGTTGGAAGGCGAAAGGAATTTCTTCTGAAGTTTTGGTAGTGTCCTGACTTACCAGAATTTGAAGTTCTAAATTAAGAGAACTCTTGCCAGGTAGTGCTGCTATTGCTTTTCAAGTGCAGTAACAAGGTATCTCTAGATTGGGCATAGCATTTTATATGTATCAATATTCCTGCTATGGATGGTCATGATGGATAAAGTGTCCAGTTCTTACTGGTTAGCCTGGTCCTTAGTCATTGTCAAGATTTGTTCCTGTCCCTTCGGAGTTATCACTGAATCTATACAAGGAGAATCCTAGACAGAAGAGGTTTAGCTTTGGCTAAGAAAAATATTCCTTTAGATTGTGTAACAGTATTTTGTATAAAATAACTGCTAATATCTCTGTGTGCTAAAGCCATAAGCCTTTTATGTTCAGATCAGTGATCTTGTATTATGTATTGTGTTAAAACAAAGGGATGCACTTTTAGAGTTCTAATATTCTAGACAAGGTAAATAGTATTGCCATTTGTGTTGATGGAATAGGGCTATTACTTTTATAAATCTTACTAGTCAGGAATATATATGAATAATTCAATCAAGAGTCTTAAGATCTCCATGTATTGCTGCCTGCTCATTATTCAGAAATTCTTCTTACAGTCTGCTGTTCCCTAGCAACATTCTGAAAATTAGTGTTGCATCTATGACAAGCTTCTGTTTGTCTAGAAAAGCCTATTGTCCAATCTGTAATTATTGCAGGATGCATCTTGAATGGTGACTCCAGCTTCCAGCTCTAGTTGTTTAAAAAATTAATTTCCTTTATCTGGTATTAATTGAAACTTGGTCTTCCCTCTCCCTTGATCATCTAAATATGATGCGGATTTTTCTTAAAGCCGCTTTAGGGTCTGACAATTCCATTTTATTATCTGAGTAGAGATGCTTGACTGTACAGATATACAAGAAAGTGAAAATCACATTTAACAAAAATCACATCTTGACTCCTGGTGTTCTTAGGGTCCCACTATGTCATTCTTAACCATCTCTCCTCCCTCCTTTCTCCTTCTCCCTCCCTCTTGACTTCTACCTTAAGCACTGTGAGCTTTAAAAAGATCTTTATTAGTGCTTATGAAGTTGATGTTAGTAAAATTTGAGATGAGAATAGGGGTGGTGTTAATGAACCCAGAAACTGCTAATGCTACAGCGGAAGTTCCTTGTTACTTTAGCTCTCCCTGGTTTAGGTTGAACATTATCTCATCAGATACGCCACCATTTACTTTTAAAACAAAAATGACTTTTCATTTTTTCCCCCCTCTCTTGATAAAAACAAAATGATGTTAAAAATACCCAACATCCCAAATCCTCACCATTGAAGCAAGAGGAAAGCTGCGGCCCTTTCCCTAGGCTGTCTTTTCTCCTCCTCTCATGTTGTGTTGTCACATGTTTGGTTCAGCCCTAGGTTACTCTCATTCCTTTCTGTATGGATGGAAGGTAATGCATACAAGCTCTGAGGAAATGTCGCTTTTGTCTTATTTGACCTGTTGATTATCAAATTCTGAATTCCAGGGAGTAATGAATTAGCAAGCTGCAGTCAAACTTCACTCTAGGAAAATACTTGTCTGTATTTTCTGTGTCCCTTAAATCTTTTGTCTGTGAAGTACATGAGGATTGGAGTTTATGAGATGTTTTGTTCTGCCTTTGTGCCTGTTTCATTATGTGAAAGTATGCTGGTGGCCGTTACTAGCAATTTGCAATGTTTTAAGAGTATATGGAACTACAGAGAAGGAATTTAGAAGGATAGGACACTGGACAAATCGCTTGCTTTCCAGAAGGCTTATGGGTGCTTAATCAAGGCATTTGATAGCACAGGAAATGAGAAGTTGTGGGAAAGAATAAGAACAACTGAGGTAATGTAGATTTACAACTGAGTTGCTTATCCTGATTCTAGACGAATCCTCCCCTTTTCTGTCTTTTCTTGGTTTTGGAATCTGAAGCTCTGTTCCCATGATAACAAATTTGTTGTGCCACCCAAACATGAGAGAAGGTTTATTGTTTGAGGATTTTGTTATTTCATGAGTAGGCGTTATTATTTGGGAACTTCAAGTTCATCTATCCCTTTGCAGAAAATAGTTCTGGTTTAATGTGAACAATGTTACAGTTCTGTCTTCTGTATTCACAAAACTAGCTATATATTTTTTTTTTTTGCTTTCTTTTCCTTATGGAATAGACATAAGTTGAAGGAAATTTGTCAGAGGTGTTGAGTTTGTTGTTTCTTTTTTTCATTTGTTTTGGTTTGGGTTTTTTTGTTCAGACTATTGATTTTTTTTTTTTTTTTTATTTAAAAAGTACAAAATATAGAATCATAGAATCATAGAATCATANTATGGGTTTTTGCTTTTAGGCGTTTAGGATGACCACTTAGCTGTGAGCAGCTTAATTCTCTGCTTAGCTAATGTCTGGTGTTTGTATGAACTGTGTATCAGAATGACTAGGGTAGTCTAAATATAAATCACAATTGAGGAAAAAAAGCATGTTCATTAAGTTTGTGTGACTTCATATTGAGATTAATTTTACATTTTAATTTTCAATTTATTAACAATGAAGGTTAGATAGGAGGAAAATGTGAAGATCTTGAAAGGGTTATAGGCTTGTTTGTTTTTTTAGAAGCAACGGCAAATAGGAATATTCAGTAGCTTGGGATGGAAGTTCAGAGACTGCAGCGATAAAACACGTATCTGGCAAATTTTAGTAACTGGCTTTGTGATATATTCACTCCTTTGTTTAGCACGAGGCAGTTCTCAGTTGTTTGGTTAAACTGCAGAAACCATACTTAGTTTATTAAGCAACAGTGTTTTCTTCAGATCTCAGAAATCAGCCTGTGATTGACTGTAGTCTAAGTGGTTCTTATTCCAGATTTTGGAGATACAGATTATGGAGAAATGCAGCCTTTGGAAATATTTTCTGATGTGTTTGTTTTTGGGGGGGGAGGTTTGTATTTTGTTCATTTGGTAGGTGGTGGGATTTTTGCTTCAGTGCTTTCAGACTTAGGATCATAACTAATGAAGTGAATGACTGCCTCAGTAACTGACAACTTGCTGTCTTCTGAATCTTCCTCACTCCTTGAAATGAACACATTACAGTTGCCCATTCAAAAAGGGAAGAATTGTGCAGAATGTATCTTTCAGCTGCTGCTTTACCTGGTCCCAAAAACATCTCTTCCACATTCTTAGTAATAGCGTTTAGTAACTTTCAGGGATGCTAAGTTTGATTAGTTGGGTCTTTTGGTTTGAAAAGCTTAGTTACGTGAATGTTACTCTAAATTATTTAGTATTTCGATATTCCACATAACACCACAAGTTTGCTTATACTCAGAGATATTTCTAACATTTTGATAGTAGGTTATAACGAGTACTTGTGAAGAGATTTTCAGTCTTCAATTCTGTGGATGCTAAAATTAA
The DNA here is from genome assembly GCA_013400475.1 of Tricholaema leucomelas. Lineage (NCBI taxonomy): Eukaryota > Metazoa > Chordata > Aves > Piciformes > Lybiidae > Tricholaema lacrymosa > Tricholaema leucomelas. The sequence continues at coordinate 313,406 of WAAF01019237.1, forward strand.
TTTTTTTCAGTTTTTATATTATTATTTAGACTTTTAAAGTAGCAGTAAGTTAGATTTTCATCAGCAATCAGCCCTACAAATTGACCTGTGAGACACTTGCTCATTTGGTATCTGTTTTCCAGAGGCAATTGAAGTGTGATTCCATTTAGTCTTCAAGAGTAGCTTTGTACAGCGTTTTGGGATTGTTTATATTTCAGGCATTAGCTTAAAGTATACTGTATTTAGACTGGACCACACTTGGTCATTATCTAGTAGCTGTAGTGAATTATTTCTGAGTAGCAGTAAAGTTGTTTCATTCGTACTAGTAAGAACTTCTGAGGACAAATATGAAGCAAGCAGAGAAAGATGCTGATTTCAGCTTTACTATACTGTCTAAGCTGTGTTTGTGTTGAAAGAAAATGAAATTGCAGTACTTGAGGATTTGTTTATAAACTAAATACAGATTAGGTGAATCTGGAGTTATGTAATTTCTCTAAGGGTAGGGATAAAGATATTCAATCAAATATTTAAGAGTTATTAGCAGTTCTGAAGAGATGAACTCTGAATCAGTCAAGTGGGCAAAACTTGGTGTGATCAGACCACGACTTCTGTTAGGGTGCTTCTGTCATACAGAGAAGCCAAACATTACTTACACTGTGTCTTACTTTATAGCTGAGAAGAACTGCTGTAGTTCCTTTAGGTCTATAAAACTTCATTTTGGAATTGTAATAAATATTTTATCTGAAGTATCCCATTCTAGTCTCTTTTATGCTTTGTTTTCTAGGCTTTTTCTTAAATGTCTTTTGGTTGATTCAGAGGCTTGCACTTGTAGATTGTTCTTTGGGTCTTCAAATAACTAATTTTATTGTTCTTGCTTTGCTTTCTCTTCTAAAAGGAAAGGCTGTTGTTAGTCTGAACATTTGAGTTCGTTGGCTTTGTGCTTGCTTCTCCAGAATTTTGTTCTGCCTTTTCTGTTTTGAAAATAGACAGTCTTGTAAATCTTAGTATGAGTTGTAGCTGGGTGTTGCTTAGTCATCAGCACCTACTTCTCAAGTATCTCCTGTGTGATAGAGCATACTACATTTTTTTTTTAGTTGTTTAATTAGTTTGAGTTTCTGTCTGTGTCAATACTTCTGCTTCATTTTAAAAGGTCACTCAGGGCAGTCCAGTCTCCTCCATTCTGTAAGTCAGATATTGACTGGGATGGTGCACTTTGGTCACTCAACCAAGTTGGGGACTTTTGTTACAAGTTTAAAAAACTCGGGAAAGCTAAGATATTAATTTCCATGATTGAAGTTTTGGTACAACTATTATGGAGGATATTGTTTTGTCAGGAAAATTATTTTGAAGTGATTTGTGTTGTGATGTATTTCTTCACTTTTTTTAAGCTTAGATTCCTTCCTGCATGAGCAATCATGTGATTGCTATCTGGATTGTTTGTAATTTATCTATTGAATATCTGTCTTGTATGCTTGTGTTGTATTGCTTGGAAATTCAAATCTAACTGAAACTTCATTTGCATAAGTGTTCCTGAGCTTATAATGCCTATTCTATTAGATAGTATTTCTGCACATGTAAGGATGTATGTTTGGTAAGAAAAACAATTTACTCACGTTCCAAGTTGAAGATCAGCCAAATCAGGGTTGCTAGTGCAATTGTAAAGTAGCCCTGAGTGATTCAGCTTCTGTTTCAAGGTTATAAGTTACTTTTCTTAATCATTCTGTCTTGTCGCATGTAGGAGAAATGTTAAGGCTTTTTTTTTGCCATACTCAGTTCTAATTATTTTCTTAGTTCACATTGATGACTTCTATATTAATTTACTCACAGTTGTATTTGACATAATTTCTATTTAAAAACATTCATAGATTTGTAGATACAACATCAAACAAGCATTATACATTACATTTTCTAGACAGGAATATTTCACATAGCTATTGCTACTTGATGGAAACCTCTTTCCTGTGCTTAATAATAAAAAAGAAACCCTAAGAATTATTTTAATATTAAGCTAATAACTATTTCTTATCTCCTAAGGAAAACTTGGGTCACTGAAGATATTGGCAGTTTTGTTTCAGTGCTGTGATTGTGAAGAAACTGACATGATAGTAACTAGACTCAAGTTTTGGGACCATATACCTTAGATTGCTTGTATTTTTTTTCCCTTCCTCTCACTTTTGAAATTTTTTTCTGATTTCCTACTGCAATGAAATTACACCATTAATCCTACACCTTTCTGCCTCAGTCTATATAGAACAGCAGTAACTGAAAGGAAGATAACTTGATGGGAAGGAAAGTAGAGTGAAGTATGTTAGGTTGTACAAATGGATTGAATTGATTCAAATCCATTCTTGCTGTAACTGTGGAGCAGAAAAGATCCTAAATCTTTGTAGTGTGCACTTGTTTAACACAGGTGTTAATGTCTCTCTCCTCCTATTTCAGAAATATAGAAACAAATTGTGTTTAGCTTTCTCTTAGTTTGTGTTCACAACATAAAATACCAGAGACATGTTTAGGGGGCAGCTTATGAAAACTAAAGTACTGCACTAGTTGTCAGATTTTACTGATAGCTTCATGATACGCTTTTAAGTTCACATTTTCGTTTTCCTTTAAAGTTCTACAGTCTTAAAGATGCAGACAATTTTATTACCTTGGTTCCTACTATCCATTTCTTCACTTGACTGTATGTCTTGCTTTTCTGCACTTCTATTCAAAAGGACACTTGCTAACAATGGTAATTAACAGACTTAATTTGCTGTGGGTACACAACACAGATACCTTATTTGTAGGATGTCTGCTTGATTTTAGTTTTTTTGGGGGAGTCTACCTTTAATTATCAATTATTGACAAGATTGTGATTTATAGAATACTCTTGCAGAAATGGAAACTCTGAAGTGTTGAAGTTCATTCTGTAGTTCTGGTTTATATTTGAAATCACGAGAAGACTCTGTAGCTGAAGTGTGTATAGGGTATTACAGTGTGTACCAGCTTACCTTTTTTAATAGCATTCTCTGCTTTCAGTTAGATGTGTGATCTTAAGCTTTTCCAAGAGAGAAAAGTATTGGATATTCTCTTCTACTGGAAATAATGAGAAACAGAGAACTCCTGGAAAAGAGAAATGTTATCTAACTGAATCTGGATGGTTAGAAGGTGAGGATTATGTGAAGTGCCTTATAGAATTTACTGGAGACTTTTCTTACATAAAGCTTCTGCTGAAGGATAAGCTTCTAGTTATGGTTTGTGTGTGTTGTATTTGTGGAAATCATAGTGGCTGCTATTTAATCTGTCACTTAAAGGAGACTGGTAGATTTGTGTAGGGGAGGGAAGATTTTGCTTTGCTTAAGAGAAAGTAAATCCAGACCAGTCTACCCTTTCCTGTATGATGACAATCTCCAGGGCAGGAATTACAAAAGCTTATGAAAGGCGTGCAAGTTTTATAAAGTCTTTGTTAAATTTCCTAAGGGCCAATGTAGAGTACAACAGTAGTTCATTGTTCAATTCTCTTTTTGCCTTGGGTACTGCTTTATTTCCTGTTTGGAGTTACCTGCACCTTGTTACTGATGACAGAAAAAGGCTCCTAGATTCTCTGCTCTGCTGTATGTGAATACCAGATCTGGCAATAGTTAACACACATGCATGCAGACACATTTTCCTGGTTTTGTGTAAGGAAACTATACAGATCACATCTGTGTCAGAATAACCTTTTAAGTAATGTGTCCAGAAATTAAAAACTAGTCTTTTTGCCATCCTTCAGAGTACAGAGCCTTCAATGAATGGCTCATGCACATAAATGTTCACCTGTATGGAATTCATATTCTCCTCTTCTACTGAAGAAGACTTTAACATGACAAAAACGCTCTTGTTGCAGACTCACCTGCAAACAGGTGAAATCTGCAAAAATGTCAAGGACCTTCCAGAGTTTGCCTTTTGTATGTATTTTCTTGAAGTTTGTTTAGGCTTTTTGTTTTGGAGTTGAGTGATGGTGCAACAGTGTGAGGCTTTATACACATCAGAAGATCTGTTGCCTGTGTATCTGGAGCCATAGCCTCTGGTAGAGTGGTGGGAGTAGCTGTCTTGAGTACTGAAGGAGGTAACTGTTGAGTAGAGAAGGGGTAGCCAGCAGTTACATGGAACATGCTATGCACAAGAGAAAAACAGAAGCTCCAAGAGCTGCCATTTTCGGTGAAAGGAAAAAGTTTGTTTGTTAGTTTTGAAGTGATCTTTCTGGTCAAAGGACGATGGTCAGTAAGGCTGAGAGCTTTGGAGCACAAAGGTACCAGAAGAGGGGAATAAAACGCATACACCACAGTCTGTAGCAGTCTCAACAGCATTTTTTTATTGTTGTTGTTTATAGTTTAAAAAAAAGATATTTTATTCCTGTGACTACTGCAGTCGGTGACAGGTCTGAATCTTTCTATAGTGTTTTTTTTATATTTAATATTTCATATGCCTATCTTATAGAAGAGTGTATTTATGTGGATGTATATATGCATTTAGAGTCTTGATCTACTGCTGGTCAGGAGTTTTAGCCTCCTCTCTCCAGAGCCCCCACATTAAACATACTGTTCTCTCTGCCTTCCAGCCTTCCTTGGTATGCAGAATTCTTCAGAGTGATGCCTAGAGAAGGGGGATTATCATTCTACAGTAGTACTGCAAAGCACTGTGATAGTGCTACAGATGGGATAGTGATAGCATTTTCTCCCGAGCAAAAATGTTATAGGCCTCTGATCTGGATACTGATTTTAGAATTATGGTAATCAGCATATCATAACTGGCTTTTTTCCCCTACTCCTCTGTTCAGAAGATGTTTTTCTTCCTTATTTAGATTCCGACAGTGATGTGCCAGGCCAGAAAATTAGACCATGGCATTCATAGTGCTGATGACAACTGCCTTTATCTGCTGGCATTGAGCTAACTTTCTGATGATTTTTAAGTTGTGTTCACAATGTCAAGTTGAATAAAAAAATGTTTTGAGAGGAAATGAATATATTTACAGTACAGCCATTTTTGTCCTGCCTGCTTCTGTCACATGAAAATGTCTTTTAGGGCAGTTATAAACTTTCATTTTGAGAACAGTCTGACTGTTAGTGATGACAGTGATTACAATCTGTACAGCCATTTTATAGCACGTTCCCAGTTTCAGAAGGCCTGTGCGTCTCTTGCTTGTGAGTCCCTAATGAGGAGCTCAGTACATGCTCTGTGCATTTTGGTGGCAGTGTATGGTGACTGGCCGGGTGTCACTGACAGCACGGCACCCAGCTGTTGATTTTCTATTGTCTCAGAGGCTTAAGCAAGTACAGCCTCAACAGGCTGCTTCATCGTGGAACTAGAAGGAATCAGCTAAGCTTGTCTGCAGTGTGCTCTAAAGGCATACGCACAGCTTTGGCTGAGCTATTATGGAAAACACGTCTTCAGTAACTGCATAATGAAGCAAAATGCCACTATGGTGCAGGTATGTGTGTTCTGAAATGAGGTATTTAAATACTGTCTGAAAGGAGAAGAATAAAAGGTCTGCAGGTGGATTGCAGTTTGCGTTTTTGTTTTCCTTTTTTTCCCACAAAAGCCATTTTAGGCCTAATCAATTAACGAAGATCATCAGCATCCCTAAATCTCTTCTTTCTTCAAACATTGACTTTAAAAATACTTTTTTCTTACATCATCTTATTTAATAGTGGCATTCTTGCTGATTTTTATTTACTGGATAGTCTAATTATGCTGAGATTGGGAGCGCATTATAAATATCTCTTCCAAAACAAGACTGCTTTGGTGGTAATGGGAGAGATGTCTGGTTTTTGTTTGGTTTTTAAAGTGTTAATTTGTTAATCCCACTGTAATGGGGAATTATAAGGTTAATACTAATCAATTACAGCAAATACAAGTTTTTAGCTGAAAAATATGTTTCATATCTGAACAGTAAGTGGGTTTATAACAAAAAAAAAATGTTTTTTCCCCACACAGGATGTCGGTGACTCTCTTTTGTATTTTGGAGCAAGTCTCTTTCTGTTGAGATAAAAAGTAATTACGGGTGGCTATGAAAAATTAGAACTCTTGACTCTGTGAAGATGATTGGTCATTTAAATTTTGGTCAAGTTTCCGTGCTGTCAGGGCAGACATCAGATTGCTGTGGCTTTGTTATCAACAGCAAAAGTACTCTGCTAAAGGATTAATAATTGTTAGGCAGTTTTAAATCTGATTTGTTACTGTGTGATATTTATCATTAAAATATTTTTTAAGCTACCAAGTTATGTATGTCTGGTTGATGTGATGTAGTATTTTATGAAACTATGGAAACAAATAGGTGAAAATACTGATAATGCCCATAGAAAGTTTTGGGATAGTTCTCATTTGCTTCAGTGGTTTTTATTTTACTTCATGTGGGGAGAGACCATAATAGTGTGGTAATTCACTAACTTAAATAGTGTTTCTCTTTACAAGAGGGAAAGTACCTGGTGCATTTGAAGCTTTGATTCATAACATTTTTTGAAAACCAAGCCTGTTTTGTAATCTTTATTATCTAGGGCCATAAGCAGAATCTTAGGTGACTCTGGGAACCTGTTCCTACCATCAACTCCTGAAATTTGTGTCTAGTTTTTTTTCCTGTTGTTAATCAATGAAAATACCAAAAGGAAAATACAAATTTATATATATATTCTAAGAGTAAAACCTAAATTCTTTATAAAAAATTACTAGTTGCTGTGTGGATGGCTGTTGTATAAATGAAATGTCTTTCAGAAAGCTACAGTCTCAACAACATTCACTGAAAATAGTCACAGACAACATTTCTTTTTGTTTACTCTCACGGGGGAAAAATCACTATTTTTAGATTTTAGTTTGCTACTGTATCATCTGAGGGCATATGCATGGCATATACTTCATTTGATATTATTTATTTTCTACATTTTCTTGCTTTTTATTACATCTTTTCTGTGTTGTGTTTTGAGTAGCAAGGCTTTTTTTTTTTTTACTGCGTCTGAATTGAAAATATTTTTCTTGCTGCTACTCTACTAATCAATCTTGATCTGAAAAGATAGCTGTGGTTGGGTAACAGTTTGGTACTAAAAATGTTTTTAATCTTTGATTTTGATAATATTTTTTTAAGCCACCTTAACTAAGGCTATACTTTACTGTGCTTTAAAACTTTTATGATGTTTAATAAGTGTTGACAGTAATGTAAAGGAAAAGCACTTTTTTTTTTTAACAAATTAAATATTTTATTTGTCAGACATGGGAATTGTGTATTGTGATTTTATTCTAAAACCTTAAGGCTAGCAGTCCAGCATCAGGGAACGATCTAATAACATGATTTTTTCCTTGTTTTTTAAGAGTTGTTTTCAGTAGGACAGCTACTGTTATTTGACAGTTCTAAACAGGTAAATCGTTTCATGGTTGCCAGAGGATGTAGGGAGGCTACTAGGAAGGCCAAGGCCTCCTTGGAATTCAATCTTGCAAGGCAGGCTGAAGACAACAAAAAGGGCTTCTTCCACTATATTGCAGCAAGGACAAACACTAGAGGCAATGTAGGCCCACTGCTGAATGGGACAGGTGCCTTGGTGATGGAGGGTGTGGATAAGGCAGAGTTGCTGAATGCCTTCTTTGTCTCAGTCTATACTCAGAAGCCCCATACTCCTGAGGACATGGAGGAAGACAAGGTTAAGGAGGAGACTTCCTTAGTTGATGGGGACTGGGTTAGTGAGGACCGGATTAGGAAACAGCTAAGTAAACTGAACACCCATAAGTCCATGGGTTCTGATGGCATGCACCCGCAAGTGCTGAAGGAGCTGGCGGAGGTCACTGTGTCATCTTGGTACGTCATGGCAGAGGGGAGAGGTGCCTGGGGATTGGAGGAGGACAAACATCACTCCAATCTTCAAAAAGGGGCAAGAAGGGGGACCCAGGTTACTATAGACCAGTCAGCCTCACATCTGTCCCTGGAAAGACAATGGAGCAGCTTATCCTTAGCGATGTGCTTTATCGTATCAAAGATAAGAAGGTCATTGGGAGCAGTCAGCATAGTTTTACAAAGAGGAAGTCATGTTTGACCAACTTGATAACCTTCTATGAGGATGTAACCAAATGGATAGATGATTGAAGAGCAGTGGATGTGCTTTACCTTGATTTCAATAAAGCATTTGACATTGTCTCCCACAGCATCCTCACAGCTAAACTGAGGAGGTGTAATCTGGATGATAGAGTAGTGAGGTGGATTGGGAACTGGTTAAAGGAAGGAAGTCAAGAGAGTTGTGGTCAATGGGACAGTCTAGCTGGAGGCCTGTAACTAATGGAGTTCCTCAGGGGTCGGTACTGGGACCAGTATTATTCAACGTACCCATCAATGACCAGGATGAGGGCATGGAGTCCACTGTCTTGTGTGATCTGCTCTAGGTGATCCTGCTCTGACAGGGGGGCTGGACCAGATGATCTTTCAAGGTTCCTTCAAGCCACGGACATTCTGTGATTCTGTGAGTTTGGGACCTTGATATAAATGACTTCACAAAATACTAAATACACAACAGTACTACACAGTGATGCAAAGTTAAGTGCTATGTGGTATTACAGAGTGTTATATATAATCGTTGAAGGAGGCCTTCTAAATATATAAGTGGAAGTGGGTGAATTTTATGGGAAAAAAATATGCAAGTGACAAAAGAAACTGATAAACAATGATGGGTGAGCATGCAATGTAAACAACCTAAGGCTCGAAAGGGAAGAGTTGGGGATGGCTTGAAAGATGGAATGAGTTGAAGCTGGGGGAGGGTGCTGGTGTGGGGTTATGGATACAAACTGTATGTACATCTACTGTAAAGCTCCCAGAGTCAAAATGGCATAAGAGACAGGAGGAATTTTTCTGTTGTCATTTAGGTTTCTCTGAATGATGTAAGCTAAGCCAACAAAATCTTCTGTCAGCGTAGTTTTTCCTGCAGAAGTTTTGCTGGTACAGCAGTGTCATGTGAGAACGGCATTCATTTTTCAGCTCACAAGCCAATAGAACTATGCTAGCAAAAACTTAAGAGATGTCATGCTGTATTTAATAAATAATAGGTCTTTGCTCATGCCTTTAGACAAGCACAGGTTTTGGGAGAGGAGGGGCTTAGCCAGTCAGCTTGAGTATTTTTACTAACTTTTATGTCTTGTTATTTCTGAGGGATGTAATTTTTGAAAGGTTAATGCTGTAACAGTGTTCAGACTAAAACTTTTTTTTCCTGCCAATGTACATCATGTGCAGATGCTTGCTAATGAGACATTAATATATACAAATAGTTTTTAATTAAGACTTGGAAGTCTCTTTTTGAAATTATTTTCTTGCCTTCTATTCCTCTTCAGAGACCAAATGAACAAACAAAACAACAAAAAGAATCAAATCAATCTAACAGCCCCCTCCAAAAACCCAAACCAGTAACAGAAAATACCAACAGTGAGAACAGTTCCTAAAGGAGCTACAACTTTCTATAGTGTATAAACCATTTAATGTTAGTTACCCTCCTAAGAGTGGACTAGCCAGAGTGGTGTTTTATAACAATCTGCATTTGCTAGTCAAGTTGGTTTTCACCCAATATAGATTTCTCAATGCTAGAACTGTAGTTTCATCCTGCATCTGGGTGAAACATGTGGAATGAACATTCTTGACCTGTCAAGAGGACTTCTGTTATTCTTTGTATGTATTTACCTTAATCGAAACAAGAATTTTAGTGAGTTGGTTTTTTTTCTTACATAGTATCTTAGTATGCCAAGTAGGATTCTTTTTTTTTTCCTTAATTAGAAGTCTTTATTTTGACACTATATAAACACCCCCAACCCTGAAGTGTGCAGTATCTAATAGTAAACTGGAAGCACCTCAGCAGAACCCCTCAAGTTCCCCTCAAGATGCAGCCCCAAGTTCTCAGGGGCTGCATTCTGAGGACTGTTCATTTGCCATGAGGAAGCCAGACAAAGGTGTTTACTTCTTGCGATGTACTTCACTCTAATTATTCATATCCTAAAAGTCCTAAGTGATTCCAACAAGAGAACTAATAAGAGTATGACAGTGGTGTATGCAGCACAGAAGGCTGACTCTCCTGAGGAGCCCATGATCCAGATTAAAGCAGCAGTGTACAGTGCTGGGGCTTTTTCAGTCCTGCAGTGTACAGGAGTTTTCTAGAGCACACTTTTTGAGTTCATGGATAACAAATACCAAGCAACAAACTCCTTTTGATCCCCCTAAGTGCTTCAATACTGTAGTCTCCTATTGATATGTGTGGAACTATATTCCTGTAATAGTTAACATACTCTTTGTTCCTGTCACTTAAGCAATTTCATTCCATTCTGTGCTGTACTCACAGGAGAATGTGAGGCAAAGTTAAAGAGCCTTAGAAAATTATTGCTCAACATTTAAAATGTTTAGGTGAAAAAAGAAAAATAATAAGAATAGATAGGTAATGCATCTTGGCTTCCGACATACCTATTACTGTGAAAGGTGTCCTCTTCAAAGGCTTGTCAACTGTCTTACGATCATAGTAGTGTCCTTGCTTATAGCTGGAGTGTGACAAAGCACTGCTTTTGTTTTTGGTGGTTTTTGTTGTTCTTAGAGGGATTGTAGTATACAAAACAACTCAGTTAAGGTGGTCTTCAAGTATAATTAAGTAGAAGATTGAGGGCAGGTTTCAGTTTTTGTTTCTGATATGCAGCATTTTTTTGTGCAGTTAATACAGCCTGTTCCTTTCCAAAGTGCCTGCAGGTTTGAAATAGATGTTTTACAGATAAATTTTGCTGAATCTTACTGTCATGCTTCAAGACACTCTTTCTGTGAATGGGAACATAGTGAGATGGTGATAAACTTCATATCTTGGTGTATGCAGTCAGGCCAAGCTGAAGTTATTGAAGTTATTGAGGGGCAAACATTCTCTTCTGCCATCTTCTGCTGTTGTAGTAGTACCTCTGATAGAGGGAGAGGACAGATAAATAAGAAAGCAGATTACTTTGTGTAGCCAGTACAGTAAGAGAAACCAGAGCAAAGCTATAAGAGCCTGTTATTTATGTCACAGTTGTGGGATTTTCTTCTGTCTTCTGAGTTTTCCTTTAGAGGGAGTTTTCTCAAAGCCTGCAAATGTTTTCTGATACATTTGGTGCTGTTTCTGTCCAGTTAATTTTTAATGATGTCTGTATTTAGTAGTAACTTGCATAGGTGGTGGAATGCATTCAGTCCTCAATTTTGGAAGCAATACAGTAACTGCACATCATGCATTTATCATATTGGTTCTTTGAGAATCTGATTGTTAAATAGCTTGCTAAATTGCATCAAGTAATTGATCAAATCAATAAATAACCTTTCAGTTGTGAGCTGTTTATAACATTAAAGCCTGTGTAGATAGTATTATTGGGAAAAGCATAATTTTTTTTATGTAAGTATGCTTAAGTCAGTGCAGCTTAGATGCACTTGTACAGTGTTTCTCAGTATTTAAATGTAAGCAAGATACATGCTTAAGTATTCAACCAATTTCTCATTTAAGTGCTGTGTTATTGTTAAGGTCAGACCTGTACAATATCATAGTTAAGTAGCAAAGATTCTTTTCTGCCTAGTTAATGATTTAATGCATCTGAAACTTTAGACATAAGATAACATGCAGAAAATGTGCACAGTTGTGTGTGTTGGCCTTTTTTGGAAAGAAGGAACAGCTGCCTCTGCATAATTCCAGTTTCTATCATAATTGTACAGAACTGCTTTGAATTTTCTGTTGAATTAATGATACTCTTAAAATGAACTGGGACACTTTTATAAAAGCTAGATGGTGCATTTTAAGTCTAGGCCACAGAGGTAAGTAAAACACTGAGAGAAGGAAAATGAAACTTTGGTTGAAGACCCTGTCTCGTGGCTCTCAGCTTCTGTGGGTGTAACTTGGTCTGTTCATGGGCAGTATTGCTGCTCCCTTTGGAATCCTCCCTTACTCTCCAAGGTTTGGAGAAGAGGAGAAATGTTTTTGTTGTTCATTTCTCTGCTTTATCACTTGAGGCAGTTTTCTCCAGTCCTTTTCTCACCTCCTCTCCTAAGGAGAGTTTCCCAGAGAGGACTAACCTGTACCATATGCTTCTCAGGTTGTCCATCTTTTATCTCAGGATTCATCTGCAACCTTTCATGTTAATAGGTACTCCCTCTGCCCACCCAAAACCAACCAACCAAACACCAGCACCTTCGCACAGTTTTATTTTAATTAGGTTGATGTTCTTGGAGAATGTCCATAATCGACTCTGGCAGCACTGCTATAAGTCACCACTGCAAGAAGGAGGTACAGACATTTTTTTTCTCAGCTCCTCCTGTTGCTTGTATTAAGCTGGCTAGTGCTCATAAACTTCCTGTGCTCCACCAGAGCTCAACAGCTCAGCAAAAACTGCCTTGATGGAAGAGCTTTATGATTCTCAGTCACACATCTTAGTGAATCACACTGTTAGAGATCAGCAAACACCAGAGCTGGTGTGAAGGTGGAGCTGCACTTGAAGAGCATGGAGCAGAGGCTCCAGGGAGGAGGAATAAGCAAGAGCTCCTGGTTTTGATAGCAGTGGGTTATTTGATTTAGCTGTCAGGCATCACTCTGCTGTGCTAAAATTGTTTCTGAGGACCACCGTCTACGCACGGTTCTTGAGAACTAATCAGTAGCTGTGTGCAATAATTCTCTTTTAGTTAAACCCATAGTTTTTGTTAATGTCACAATGAGAATTTTGATGGATATTTTTGCTTTAAGGCATAAATATTTTTCCCTAATGGGGAAACACATGTAATTTTTCGTGAGGTTTCTGGTTGCTTGAGAGGGTTGGTGTTTATTCTCATCACAGTAACCCAGAGGTTATGATGCTAATGTAAATAGGTTTACATTGTGCTTAAGTGTCTCCTAAAACAATTGAATGGAAGAAAAGCTCTTTTGGGTAGTCTTCTATAAAAGAGGCTTAAATTTTTTTTTTCTCCTAGGGAAGGTTCTGACCTTTGTCAAAAAGAGAGGAAAAAAAAAGTGTTTCTACATCCAAGAAAGGCTTGTATCACCTACATGCTAGGTAGGCAAGGTAGGACCATTCCCAAAGACTTTGCTCTGCCCATCAATCAGTTCTTAACGCTGTGGACGAAGGTGTTGCCCAGAGCTGCCATGTAAGTTATACTAAGAGGCCAGTTTGCTGGAGCATTTTTTGCTCATACAACTACTTCTGTAACAGATTTTTGAAAGATCATGGACTCTGTACAAACCTCAAATCTCTGAGGAAAGCCAGGCAAATTTGTAGATTACTCTTAACTAGGCAGTGGAGCTTTTCATGAGGACATTACTAGTCCAGTCATTTTGTAGTAAAGGTAATTCTGCAGCACAGAGCTTCTTTTATGCATTTTTGGGTTTCCCCCTTCCTAATACTCCCTCTCTGGGGAAGATTATCCTTATAATCCTGCTTCAAACAGAAATAAATAAACACAGCATTGATTCTTCTCCACTTAATGGAATACAGCATAAATAGAAAATAATGTACCTCTGCAATTCCTCTGGGCATGTGTACATGCATAAAGCAGTCTTCCTTTTAAGTAAAGGAATGTCAGCTCTGTGACTCCAAGCTAGGAGAATTAAGAAGTAAAATGTAGTGAAAAGAAGCCAACAGCAAAGCCATGTAATTGTAGGTACCTTTTATTAGGTTAATACAGTCTGTTCTCAACTCTATTCCCACTGTTTTGAGCACTTAATTTGATCATAAAGATGGTTCTTGTAGTTGTGAGTGGAGGATTCTTGATTGCTGGTCAGAAATCTTTTATATTACAGTCCTCTGTTCATTTCCCCTGGGATTGTCTTTCTGAAAGACATGAAAAGATTTCAGAAGTGCCAAATGTTACAGAAATGTATGTTCAAAATTTAGAGGTGCCAGAGATAATCAGTTTCTGTCTGTATCTCTCACATTCAGCATATGGAAACTGTAAGAAGGTAACAAAACTGCACATTTTTTTCACATGCATGTAAAAAGCTGGGACAAATGATACATTTTCTTATTGCCTGTCTCTGTACTTTATTGACGAACTGGATGAGGAGGTTGAGTCCAGCACCAGTAAGTTTGCAGATGACACCAAGCTAGGAGCAGGTGTGGATCTGTTGGAGGGTAGGAAAGCCCTGCAGAGGGACCTTGACAGGCTGCATGGGTGGGCAGAGGCCAATGGGATGAGATTTAACAAGACCACGTGCAGGGAGAGCAGCCAGGAAGAAAGAGACCTGGGTATACTGGTAGATAGTAGCTGAACATGAGCCAGCACTGTGCCCAGGTGGCCAAGAGAGCCAGTGGCATCCTGGCCTGGATCAGGAACAGTGTAGCCAGTAGGACAAGGGAGGTTATTCTTCCCCTGTACTCAGCACTGCACTGGTCAGGGCACACCTTGAATACTGTGTCCAGTTCTGGGCTCTTCAATTCAAGAGAGATGTTTAAGTACTGGAACATGTCCAGAGAAGGGTGATGCAGCTGATGAGGGGCCTGGAAGACAAGGCCTATGAGGAGAGGCTGAGAAGAGGAAGCTCAGGGCTGACCTCTCAGCCCCTTCTCCTAGGGAACTAGCAATAGAAAAAGGGGACAGAGTCTCAAGATGTACTGGGGAGAGGTATAGGCTGGATGTTAGGAGGAAGTTCTTCACAGAGAGAGTGATGGGCTGCCCAGGGAGGTGGTGGAGTCACCATCCCTGGAGGTGTTCAAGAAAAGACTGGATGAGGCACTTAGTGCCATGGTCTAGTTGACTGGATAGGGCTGAGTGATAGGTTGGACTAGATGATCTTGGAGTTCCCTTCCAACCTGGTTGATTCTATGATTTTAATGTTTACCTGCTCCTGCCCCCAGCTGCTTCTTGGCCCTGTATGTCACCTGTCTTTCCTGTGGCTGCTGGCCTTCTGGTGCTTGGGTAGACAAACATTACTTCCTGCTTTATATTTTAATTCTTTAATAGTTTTTCCCTTATCTAACTTCTAAGGTATATACGCAGTACAGCATGTATCGTTTTCCAAGTACTGTTACACATAAACTTGGTCTGGTGCCGTTCAGCATCTTCATCAGTGAGATTGATGAGGAGACAGAGTGTCTGCTCAGCAAGTTTGCTGGTAACACCAAACCGGGAGGCTTGGCTGATACAGCTAAAGACTTGGACAGCAAGACTTGGACAGAGTGGAGAACTGGGCAAAGAGAAAACAAATGAGGTTCAACAAGGACAAGTGCAGAGTCCTGCACCTGCAGAGGAATAATAAACTGTACCAGTATAGGCTGGGAGGTGATCTGCTGGAGAGCAGCCCTGTGGAGAAGAACCTGGGAGTGCTGGTGGATAACATCCATGGAACAGCAGTGTGCCCTTGTGTCCAAGAAGGCCAATGGGCTCCTGGGGTGTATTAAGAAGAGTGTATCCAGCAGATCAAGGCAGATTCTCCTCCCCCTCTACTCTGCCCTGGTGAGGCCTGATCTTGAGTACTGCATTTAGTTTTGGGCTCCTCAGTTGAAGAGGGACAGGGATCTGCTGGAGAGGGTCCAGCAGAGGGCTACAAGGATGATTAGGAGACTGGAGCACTGCCTGATGAGGAGAGGCTGAGGGACCTGGAGTGACTTAGTCTGGAGAAGACTGAGAAGGGATTTAATAAATGTCTATGAATACCTGAGGGCTGGGGGACAGACTCTGTTCACTTGCCCCTTGAGATGGGACAAGGAGCAGTGGATGTAAGTTGCATCACAAGAGGTTCCACCTCAGCACAAGTGGGAACTTCTTTAAGGGTCACAAAATACTGGAACAGGCTCCTTAGAGAGGCTGTGGAATCTCCTTCTCTGGAGACTTTCAAGGCCTGTCTGGATGTGTTCCTGTGTGACCTGAGCTAGACTGTATGGTCCTGCTCTGGCAGGGGGATTGGACTCTATAATCTCTCTGGGTCCCTTCCAACCCCTAACATCCTGTGATCCTGGTTTCAGGAAGAGTACAGATAGATAATTAGGTTCCAGCCTTTAGAACATGGAAGTTAAAGCATCTGCTGAGGAAAAGCAGAGCTCTACATGTACCTAGAACAAATGTTGAGAGCTAAGGCAAGGTGCTGCATACACTCTGAAGATTCCTGAATGACTTGCAACAAGCCTTATTGGGAATTTTTCACTATCTGAATTTGACTGTCAGGTTAGGGGGTGAACTTAAAATCATAGTGAAAATTAGGTGAGTGGATATTTTCCACAACAAGGAATGCTCCAGACCTCTGCAAGAATTCCACTGAAATACCTGGTGAATTGAAGCTTGTTTAACATATTTTCATTGACAGTGTGTTCCACTTGAATGTAGAATTTTCATTCCCACCCTTTCAATTCAGTTTCCTGCCCTAAACTTGTTAGATATCTGTTATTTTGAGAGCTACTTCTAGGGTCTTTCTGACAGTGACCGCACCAATAATATCTTTAACGAAGAGACAAAAAAATCACCTTCTGTCTTTTACCTTTTTTTAAAATAATAATTTATTTCCTCTGTCATGGGCACAGCAAAGCTTCCTATCTCCGTCTACACTGCCAACAAGAAGATGGAAGTCTTGATGCCTATTACAGAAATAGGATTAAGCCAAGTAGATCCTGTTCCCAGAAATATCCGCACTCACTACAAGTCAATTTAGCAGGTTTGCATATGATGATTTTCAGATTAGAACATGAAGCAGAGGACTTGGTGGTTTTCCATGTATGATGATTCAGGAAGCTTCTGTTATAAAACTCAGGGAATGGCTTTGCTTAATATCTTTGTTTTTATCACTTGTCCTCTGGGCTGTGTGGTGGGGGGGGAAGCAGTAGAGCCCTGCATTGACAGTTGTTCTGACTGAAAAGCATATGCTTGCATAGTACTAGAATTCCATCTTGAAGCTGATAAAAACCATTTGCCCACTGAAAAGGGGATTATGCAGAATAATTACCTAGATGAAGTAATTACCACTTCTCAGAAAGAGAACTTGCGGAGTTTAGGGTGAATGGTGGTGGCGTAGTGTTACGAGTATGATGGAGGGGAAGAACACACATTTCAACAGTGTTTAAATGGGGACAGCAATCTCAAAGGCTAAATAAGATAAACATGTTACTTAGTGAATCTGATAGAATTGAAGAAAATGTCAAGATTTTAATTAAAATTATTACTTTTGTGGCTTGTGTAGGAAATAGCAATAAAATTACACTTAATTTCCAAGATTGTTTGCAATTGGACATAAATACATGTTGGGTTTTTTCTCCCTGTCTTCAGCTTAATCATTTCTAGACATTTGTCTCAGCACAATACAAATCATTTGTCAGTCTACAAAACCAAACACCATCTCTATTCAAGTCTTGTTTACAGTAAAGGTTGTTAATCTGAGCTGCTTCGTAAGTCTTAAATCACTGTCTGCATTGTCTGGAAAAATGAACTCAACAAACAAACAGCGCTGCATATCCTTTGTGGCATTTCTGTACCTTTTATTTCCAGTGTGTTCTTTCATCTATAATCCTTACTCCTCCATTAGATTCAGTGAATAGGATCTTTTATAGACCTAAATCACAGCCCACCTTTTATCTTTCTTTTCAGCAAGAATTTAGTCCAAATATCTGTACTGTCTCTTATGTCTTAGCAAACTCTGTATTACTTCAGATCTATGAACGTAATTGTAGCCAGGCTTTAATCTCACCTGCAAGGAAACTTGGAAGTCTGTGGGGCATTGTCCTGCTGTACCATGTCGTTGCAGTCTTCTCAGTCGTACCAAGGGAGTAGTTCAGCATGTTGAGGTGCTCTGTTCAGAGTTGTAACTATTTACAATCAGTTACGATACTGTGGAACTCAAGGAAGAGATGCTAAATGCATTCCACGCTTTAAGTGCTAGTTTTAGAATTTTTCCTGGTTGAATCCCTTTTGCAGGCTTTATTTGGGGTGCTGGGGGAGAAGTACCTCATTGTGTATGTGCCTTTTAAAAGTGTGACTTGCTGCAAGTTCCAGGATTGCCTTCCAGGAAGGGATTGTGGTATCTTTGTGTGCAAAAACCAGTTTGAATGCAAGGTGGTGCTAACTGTTGTGGAACATAAAGAATATAAAGCGTTTGCTTTCTTCCATTTCATATTAAAGTCTACTTCTAGCTGAAGTTCTGGAGGTTTTTTCCAAACAGGATATAGCTTTTTTTTTTTCTCTGAAGTCAGTGTTACACTTAGCTAGTTTTCTCCTATGCTAAAATCTTTGTTTTAATAAAACATTGCAACTGATAAGAGGCTGGGCACTGTCACAGCCTGACCTTGTAATTTTGTTACTGTTTTCTAGTGATCTCAGTGTACGTGCTTTCAAGTTTTTCCAGCCAAGATGCAAGTTGTTGGAGACATCAAGATCTTGACATGACTTGCCTTTCCATCCTTTTTTTCTCACATGTAGTGCAATTCTTCTGAAGAAGAACGGTTCAGATCAGGTTCTTCACCTGCATTGATTAAAATTGTGTGTTTATAGCCGTGGTGTAAATGTCTCATTTGCTTCCTAATTTCACTTCAAACAGTTCCAATATTTTTCACTCATTTTCTCAAAATACTAGTTTAATCATCATGTTACCTTGAAATTAAGTAGTTCAACTGTGGTGACAGAAGGTATTCTTGATGTTTATCATCATTTACTGATTTAAATAAGCCTTTGGTTAGTCATGAGAAAAGAGTTTGTGGAATGTAGTGCAGAGATCCTTTTCATCTCTCTCACTTCAGAGTATCTTTCACAGACTTGAGAGAGTGTTACTTGTATTGTTTACTTTAGGATATTTTTGCCGTGTTCAAGGGCTACATTTTGCTTGCTATTAAATGTTGCTTACCACTTCAAATGCACAGTGCTTTGTGAGTGGTGATACACTTCTCAGAAAAGCAAATCTGAAAAAGAGGGAGGCTAGAGCATTGTCAGTTTTATAGAAATTTGTACATTCTTACTAAAAGGTGGTTACTTTTGTTAAATGAAATAAAATTGCTTTCTCTAATTCAGGTTGCCTAAAACATGGATTATGTATTGTGTTTGTAGGTTATTAACTGAGAAAGAGAAAAATGCTATTACCCTAATAGGGATGTGTGTGTTTTCATGATGGGTTACTCCTCCACACCTGCTGGGCTGCTTATTTCAAATCCCTTTGGAAGACACCTACTTGTTTACAGAAACAGCGTTTCACTAAGAATGCCAACAAAATGTTTATTATGACTACTTTTTAACTCTGTAATACAGAAGTTCTTGAAAGTCTAATGAAAAATGTGATTACTGCTAAAGCAAGTAGAATGATTACATGTGACAAATGCTGAGGTTTTTGGGTGTTATCATGTTCCCTCCCCTCCCACCTCAAGTAAAAATACATATTTCATTTGTTGATTTTTAGGCATTCAAAAGGGATGTTCTTGCTGATTCAAGACAACATAGATCTGTCCAGGACTCTGCACTGGGGATAAGGACATGGGACGACTCCTGCCAGATTGCAGATGGTTCATTGCAACTAACATCTTGGTTGACAACTGTGAAAAGGAACTTGGGATTTTTTTATTTTATTTTTGTGGAAGACCACAATCCCCAAACTGTAGGACACATCAGGTACTAAATCAGATAGTTAATTAGGCTTCTCCATAATCTTATTTGATTGTTACTGTTTTCTGTGAATTTTTTCTCTTTCAAGAAATGGCAGATTGGGTTTTTTTCCACATCTTGTACTGTATCTGAGTAATAACAAAAAATTGTTTGTCTTACTCCTTGGGGGAAATTGGGGTGATTCTGTTATATCTTTAATCACTGGAGTTATCTTTATGTAGTACTTTAAAGTATTATTATAATTACTAATAATGGTTGCTATTATCCTAATTACCAAAGCTGTCTTTTTATTGCTTTTGAGAGAGTGCTTTATTTTTATTAAGACTAGCTTTGTTACATTTAGTAGGTAAGATACTTCCTGCATTCAGAACTTGTCCATTTGTTGTCTGGCAACCAGGAAATGTAAAGGTTTTAATGAAATTTATGAAAGTTAGCACACTTAATGCATTATGATTTAATCTGTTTTACTCTGTTGGAAGCTAGTTTCATTTTGAGTATCAGGATGCTCAGGTGTTTATGTAAAATCGGAAGAAAGAAAATCTGCAGGTCTTGTCCTCTAAGATAGCTGTTGGTTGTGGTTTCTGTAGATGTTTGCTACTTTAAGCCTTTTGACAAAATTGGTTGAAAAGAAATTGATCACTCTTTCCCTCTAGTACAAGACAGGAAAACTTGTAACCGGGAAGGGGAATGATTTTTACAGCAAAATCCTTTTTCTTTTGGGTAGCTGTTTATATATGGGGTTTTTTTTTTTTAAATTTGAGATTACTCAGTCATCCACTTTTTCTTTGTCCTAAAGGTTCCATATTTCTTGTAGAATTCAAAAATAATCTTTTCTAATGAGGATGTCTGATATTCTTACTGTAAAAGATGAAACTGATACAATGAAGGGTTCAGAAGCTGAATTTAAAGATGCAGACCAAGTTGAAAACCTTAAAAAATCAGGAAGTCAGGAGCAGATTCAAGTGGAAAAGGATGAAAATGGTCCTGACAGCAAAACCAGTATGCCGGTAAGAAGCTTTTTCCTTTTATTTTTCACTAGTATATTGTGTTAAATGAGTCTCTGTCTTGTTCTTCTCACTTTATTAGGCTCCTCTTACATGTTTCCTTGGTACGGGTCAGGAAAGCTTGACTGGGAGCAAGTAGGATAATTACTGCTTTCTCTCCTCCTTTGCCCCTCCTGTTTATATTCATGTAAATATGACTTGGCAGTTTTCATGGAAACCAGTTTGCCCACATGTGTGTTTTCCTGAGTTCACATGTGATGTTCAGTGTTTTCACTGTAGCAGAGCAAGGGACAAACTCCATCAGTCAAACAGGTTTTTGCTGTTGCTAATCCTGACAGAGCTTCGGAGACTGGGCTGTGTTACGAATACAGTAAACAGTAATAGTGTGGCACGAATGAAATACTGAGCTGTTGAGTGTTGTTTGCCTGAACTAAGCACTACAGCACAGCTCAGCAAGCCTGCCCTGAGCTAGGGTGACCAGACTAGGACTCTTGAACTGTGCAGCTTACAGGTGACTCAGGTGTAACTTTTACATCAGAGCTGTACAGCAGAAGGCTGAAGCAGTCAGATGTAGGTAATCCAAATCACCAGGTGTCAGAGGAATCAAATCAGCAGAGCTCCAGAGGCCAGTAGATCTCAGTCTTGCTCTAGCCACCAGCAAGAGGACTAACCACTTTATCCCTACATTAATGGTCAAGTGAGCTTCTGGGCTATCATGTTGTCTTAGCTGCTACAGTACTCGACTCTACCTTCTCTCTTCCTCTGTTTTTCAGTGCATGACAGTTTTTTTTGATACATGATTTGTTAGGTATACAAGCTTAGGCAGTTCTCCTGCTTACAGTGAGGAGCTGATGCATATAAATGAATGGCCTTTGCAAAGCAGAAGATGTACCTATAAAGAAACTGTGGCATCAGATTTCAAGTGAAAAGGAGGCTAAGAGGAATAGTTAAATATCTTGTGTTAGAGGAGAATGCACTGATAGAGATGGCTTAAGAATATATGCCAACAAATTCAGCACCTCTAAAGTGTAGTTGTGCAGTTAATGTTTTATTTCAAGGATCCTGAAAGGTGGATCTCTTTCACATGGGGCAGATGAGCTAAATCCTGTCAGAGGCTGCCTACTTGATCATTCATGACTATCTCAGATAAGGTGAGGAGTG
Organism: Tricholaema leucomelas; assembly: GCA_013400475.1. NCBI lineage: Eukaryota > Metazoa > Chordata > Aves > Piciformes > Lybiidae > Tricholaema lacrymosa > Tricholaema leucomelas. The sequence goes on from WAAF01019237.1 coordinate 335,075, forward strand.
AAGAAAAGCAACTGAAAATTTTCTGACACAACCTAGAAAATGGCAGATTTCTTAAAGAAAACACAAGAGCTGGTGTTAAACAAAAACTAGTTCTCTGTAGCAGTTTTATGTTTGTGGTTTAGTAATAAACTATTTTCTGGTAAAAATCCTGACTGGTTTGTAGGGTGTGATGAGATTCTCTAGTGGGTTGCAAAAATGGGACAGTAGCTTATCAGATTTGTGTTACTAAAAATTAAGTACAAGGTTATTTTGGGAGGAATTTTGTTCAAGACTGAAAATTTGGTATTCCACTGAGTGAAGTAAGCTCTATCACTATGTTAAATTACTTCCAAATAAATCTTGTAGACCACTGTAAAAACAGTACTATTTCACACTTGAATACCTACAAGCTTTATTAAGGCTGATGTCAGTGTAAAGAGATATTTTTATGGAAAAAATAAATCCTGAAAATGAAATATTTCTGTAACATAGGAGAAACAATTGCTACTGAAAATCTGGTAGATGTTATAGCTGAGGTCTTAGCTGGCTGTTGTTTTCATCAAGCGAAGATCCCAGTAGTGAGCCTTACAAAATTAATTCAAGGTTTATTTCTTTTCATACACTTCAGTAACTGAAAAATAATTCTCATTCACATTTTTTCATTCAACAGATTTTAGTGTGGAAACTTCTATGAGACTCAACTAGCAAATCAGCTTTCCTGCAGGCTAGTGCTGCTGTGCAGTCATATCTAGTCCAGAGGAACAAATCTGTCAGTGTTGTCAGTAGCTGTGGGGTTTGGCAAAGGGTCTGCTTGCTTCATTTTGTTCTTGTACAGGAGTAATAGATGATGGCTGAAATAATCATCTGGCATACACAAGATGAACTGAACAACTGAATAATGAAGGCTGTTTGATGGCAACAGCTTCATGGTCATTTTAATTTAGTGCTGATGTGAGTATCAGAACATTGCTGTTACACAAGTAGTATAATTAAAACCATGAGGTTTTAGGTTGAAGATAGGCATTTCCAGACTCGTAGGAAGACAGTTAATAACAAAGTGGAACCTTGTTTATGGAAGCTCTTTGCAGCAGTTGAGGTAGGTAGAGGCAGGATCTATTCCAAAATTAATACTGTGTGTTACTGTGTAATTTTTATACTTAGCAATCTCACCACAGACCATAATTTTTAATAATAATAGGTTGTTTGCATGGTCATGGAAAGTATTGCATAGAGGGAAATAAACAGGGAATCTAGAACACTAGTAATAATATAATGAACATTAATATATAATATGCCACTCACCCTCAAGGGAGACCCAAGTGACTCCATTCTGCTGTGGCAGAAGGCACAATAGAATTCAGTTATAGACACTTAGGAATATTTGCTTACAAAATATTGTCTCTGGATTCCCAGGGCTAACTACAATTTCCAGACAGTACCCAAACATTTGAAGGGACTTCTGTCAGTGTCTTGATAGCTGTTGAGAGGTTTCTAGTTCTTCCCAGGCTCTAGCTGGATGCCAGGAAAGAGGCAGACAATCTCTGAGCTGATTCTGGTTCCGCTTGGCATGGAGGTTTGCAGAGGTGTAGGCAGGATGTCTTGCAGATGTGCATAGAGCACGATGTCAGTGGCACTTCTTGCCACATCGTGAGCCACTTAATGCCTTCTCCTGGTAAACTTGAAGCACAGCAAATTTCCAGGTAGTCAAAGCTTGTACATCAAAGCATTGCTGGTCTGAAGCACAAAGCAGAGCAGAACTCAGTGAAGCAGTGCAGAGCAGCGTACCCTGCTTGCAACTTAGCTCCATTGATATTATTTGCCTGAGTGTAATGGCTCCTTTGTCCACAGAGATTCACCAGTCAGAATGGCATTTGCCAAAATGACCATACAGGGTGAAGCCAGGGTTTGTGTACCCTTTCCTTCGGCAACACACTCACAAGTGCATAAATACCTTTGGGTACCTGTTTATCACTTGGGGATGGGTCATAATGGCCCAAGCCTTTGTTTTTCTCCCACCCTTGCTTCCCCCATCAGCAGAAGGGTGGAGCAAGCCAGGACAGGTTTTAGGCCTATTAGCCTTCCACGACAGTCAGTAGAAATTAATTTCACTTGTACCATGGTAGCTGCTAGTTACAATATGTTATACATTTGAGGCCTTTTCACTGACAGTGTGTTTTACACTGTAACACAATACAAAAACTTTGGTCCATCCATGGTAAACAAAATTTCTGGGAACAGCAGAGTTGTCATCAAGTTCTTAACTAATGCATGATTAAACAGAGTGACTAGTGAAATTTCAGTGGATGTGCTGCCTGTCATTAAGTGCAGATTAAATATTACTGTACTGGTGGGGAAAAGAGCAGAGAATTGGCTGAGAAGTGTTAATGTTATCAGAAGCTTAGTGAAATTCCTTGTGTTCTTTTGTATACTAACTGAGTAGATCAGAGGGTGGCTTGCAGGTGGGAGTTGATTGGGGTTTGCTTTGTTTTTCCAAGCAAGTGGTTAGTGGCTTAATAGGTTTTATACCTGTGAACACAGTACAGTAATATTTCGACATGGTTAAGTTCGTTCTTACCTGTTTCTTACTTGGCGGTAAACAATCATGGAGCCATAGAATAAACCAGCTTGGAAGATGCCTCCAAGATCATCCAGTCCAACCTATCACCCAGTCCTAGCCAATCAACTAGACCGTGGCACTAGTGCCTCATCCAGTCCTTTCTTGAACATCTCCAGGGATGGTGACTCCCCCATCTCCCTGGGCAGCCCATTCCAATGCCAATCACTCTCTGTCAAGACGTTCCTCCTAACATCCATCCTAGACCTCCCCTGGCACAACTTGAGACTGTGTCCCCTTGTTCTGTTGCTGGTTGCCTGGCAGAAGAGACTGACCCCCACCTGGCTATAGCCTCCCTTCAGGTAGATGTGGACAGCAGTGAGGTCTGCCCTGAGCCTGCTCTTCTCCAGGCTAAACAACCCCAGCTCCCTCAGCCTCTCCTCATAGGCCTTGTCTTCCAGGCCCCTCATCAGCTGCGTCACCATTCTCTGGACATGTTCCAGTACTTAAACATCTCTCTTGAATTGAGGAGCTCAGAATTGGACACAGTATTCAAGGTGTGCCCTGACCAGTGCAGTGCTGAGTACAGGGGAAGAATAACCTCCCTTGTCCTACTGACTACACTGTTCCTGATCCAGGCCAGGATGCCATTGGCTCTCTTGGTCACCTGGGCACACTGCTGGCTCATGTTCAGCTACTATCTACCAGTATGCCCAGGTCTCTTTCTTCCTGGCTGCTCTCCAGCCACTGTGTTCCCAGCGTGTAGTGCTGCTGGGGTTGTTGTGGCCAAAGTGTAGAACCCTGCACGTGGTCTTGTTAAATCTCATCCCATTGGCCTCTGCCCACCCATGCAGCCTGTCAAGGTCCCTCTGCAGGGCAACAGATCCACACTTGCTCCTAGCTTGGTGTCATCTGCAAACTTACTGATGCTGGATTCAGTCCTCTGGTCCAGTTCATCAATAAAGATATTTAACAGGACTGGGCCTGGCACCATCACCATGACAGGTTTCAATTCTGGTATATTTCTGGATCTTTGGTTCCAGAAACTAGTGATTATATTTTGAAATGTAACTGTGGCTCTGAAGCGCAGATGCTTTTGAGGTGTTTTGTATTAGTAACCTATTTGCTGTTACATACACTGTTGGAGACTCTACATGAATGAGAAAAATATCATAGTAGAATCCATGGCTAGCACTCCCAAATTCTTTAAGAATTGCAAGAGTAGTACAGCTTATAGATTAATAAAAAAGATTTTTGAGTTTTCACATTTTTGAAGTGATGGTCAAGCAATGTTTAAATGGGACTGAAAATGGGAAGCTTGTGTGAAATATGCTTTTATAGAAGTTGTGTGTGCCAGCACTATGGTAGACTTTGATCTAAAAGGTTTTGGTTCATCAGTCACTGTTGCCTCTCATCTGTTAATCTTCCCCAGGTCAAGTGACCACATATTATTCTGAATTAGAATACAGGGTTCTGAAGCTGGCCTTTCTCACTATAATGATTGGTGTTAGAAAGTTGGCATGTTGGGAAATACTGACCAAAAATTAAATAGACTGGGTTTATCTTGCAAGATAGTGCATTTTAGTCACTATTAGGAAGATTATTTTTTATTTGAAGATCTCCATAACAACTCATGTTAGGTTATGTATACTTTTGACTATGGATTGTATAATAATAAAATATACCTGCACTAAAAAAAAGGAATCATTAAAAAGTAGGTAGATGATCTCAGATGGGGTGGTGATTTGCCAGGGCAGTAAAAGACTGAGCAGAAAGAAGGCTGTGTATTACTATAGATCAGGAAAAGTACTTGGAAGTTGTGGAGAGTAAAACCCAAGTGCTACCAACCAGAAAAAAAGCCTTACAGAGGATGGAGGCTGATGCCTGAATGCAGAAGTTGTATGCATCCTCTGTATGATATGGGTGAGGTAAATGTATTAAATTAGTGTAATTGTGGTTTGCATTTATGCCAATTAAGCAAATAATTCCTCCAGAGGACAGGGAGCATTTTTTCAGCAGGCAACTCAGAATCTCTCTTCCTACAAGTTTCTTCCCTTCATACCAGCACAAACCTTTGTTTTCTGCCTCTGTTCCATAGCTTGAGTTTACTGAAGTCTTTCTTTGACTCCTCCCCAGCTGTTTTGATCTTGGTAGAATTTAACTGTCTTGGTCTCCAAAATGTACATAGTAATACTTTTTGACAGCTAATGATCAGACATGTTGTGTTTAGTTCTTCTGAACTGTTGAAAATGCCTTTGTGTCCAATGGTGAAACTATTTTTTTCCATCAGTCATTCTCTATTGTGTCATGGAAAATTGCTGTCACTACTTGCTAATACTGGACAGTGAGTGACCATAGACCATGCTGTTCTTTCTTTCACTATTGTACAGCTGTAGTTAGGACTGTAGCTCTTAACTGGATTGACAATCGAGACCTAATTTGGAAGGGGAAAAAAATGAATGTCCTTAGAACAACCTTTTTTCAAGTCTGTCATTCCTGTTCTCCAAAATGCGCAAATGGTACTTCAGAAATGGTACTTCTCACTAAAACTTTCACACTTCTTAATTTGCCATCTTGTGCCTGACCTGTTTTTACCCAACTTGTTTTAGAGAGTGTAGTGCTGATAGAGGAAGGCGTATAACGGCTCCAGATCTTTACTTGTCATTTAATATGTATGATCTGTGGATGTAATTAGGAGAAAATAAAATGGGCAAATGCTCTTACTGGGTTGATGTGGTTGTATGCATTTGGTAATGCCCTTCTTAATTCCCATTTTGTAGGTGGAAATGAAGCACAGTAGTTGGTTGTAGAAGTTTTTGGTTTTTGAAGACAAACCCCTTATTGCTATTTTCATTATGCAGTTGTTTGGAATACTTGGCTTTTAAACAGGAAATCATGCCCATAATGACATCAAGTGGGGCATAAATTTATTTTTAATCTTTCATTAACACAGTGTTTTCTCAAGTCAGTAAAAGTCTGAGAGCTGCAAATAAGAAGAGATGGCTTAATTTGCACTCACAAAGAGCTACATATTCTGAAGTAGTTATAATTATTTTTCACAAGTGAGAAATATAAGGATGCTTTGCAGAAGCAAAGCTTAGTAAATGCAGAGAAATTAGGACAGGGATAAAATAGACAGACCTGAAGAGAGAGAAAATGTGGATTGACAGCTGCAGCATGCACTGACAATCTGTTGTCCTGGAATTCCAGAGGAAATGTAGTGACCCCAGTTGATACGATTGTGTCCAATAATGGAACTATGCCAAATATCCTCGCATTCTGTGAGTGCAGTAGCTGTTGGTATCACAGGACTTGGGGTTTTGTATTTCCAGGTGCAGACCTTACATGTAAGACCTTCTCTCACATAGCTGTGTCTGCAGTCCAGCCATGCCAGATTTACTCCCGTGCTTACCTGTGAGGTGCATGGATTTTACTCCTTGCATCTAGAGCTGAGTATGGCTGGGGGCTTGTCTTTCAAGTTTTGACATCCATAATGTCTTCCAGGAAAGCAAGGAACCTACCTCAACAAAGGATTCTTTTGCAAGGCGGTTGTTTCTTGATATGATGGGTAGGATACTAACCTTGTGTGACTGAGAGATTTGAATCAATTCAGTCAAGGCAGAATTTCTATCTTGCCAGTGGCTCCCCAGTGTTATTAGTGTTGGTCTGGCCCCTAAAAAATGTCAGGTGCTCATGACATTCTGTGCTATGGTATTTAAATACCTTAATTTCCTATCCCAAATATTGTAAATTACTTAGATTAACTTGCCATAGGTTGCTCCTATACTTAAAAAAGTCTGCAAATGCAGCATGATGGACAATGTCAACAGAGTTGGTTTTCCAGCCTGTAAAAAATACTGTAATTCCACAAGAAAAACAGGAGATGAGATACAACACACAAAACGCTTTTGCTGTGACTGAAATTTGAAAAGCACATGAATTTAAAGCATTCTTAGTAGGAAATGAAATCTAACACTAGATCATTTCACTTTCAGTATCTCAATTAAATTTCAAGGAATTTGCTTCACTTTTATCTGGCATGAACAACCATACTTAAGTTTTGGCTGCTTTGGATTTCTGAGTCTTTATTGAGATGAGGAGGAGATAAGTGCTTTGCACAGATCTTAATTAAATTTAATTATGATATTGTTCCTGCTTCCCTGCAATTATCTCTTATCTTATCTTGGTGGGTTTCTTAAATGACTCCTAAAAATAATGGAAATGTGTATGTTTTTTTCTAATTTGAGAGCAGTAACTTAGGTGTAAAGCTTCAGTTAACAGCATTAGAAACTGTTTGTGTAGTCTGAAATGCTTCATGGCTGATTTCCCCTCTTCTCTCCACACCATCTAAAATGGAGGATGTGGTGTGTCTGCTCCTTACACTCTTTCCAGTTACGTAGTGGCTTCAAAGCTTCACAAAAGATAAACAACTGCCCAAGTGTAGATATTTTTGCCTGTTGTTTTGACAGTGAACTGAAGATTCCACTGACAGTGCTCATTTGCTTTTAAGTTTACATTACTGCACTTGAACCTACCTCATACAACTGATATGAGGGGCTGGGGAATCATCCAGTTAATTCCAAAGTTTAGTAGTTTGGTGTAATGGGATCTTTACTGGGGTGTGCATAGTGCCAGCTTTCAGTGTAGAAAGAAAAAAATATTTTGCAGTTAATAACAAAACTCCAAGTCTCTGTGTTGTTCCAGGTATGAGAACATTTGAACTGTCTTTGCTGCTCAAAATCTCAGCAGGCTTCCTTTGAAAAAATGATGAGCTCAGTTACTTTTCAGTGCTGCTATTTAAAATCCTGTTATATAGTGAAATGTGTTTACATGAGCTCCCCATCTGCTCTTCAGCTGAACTGGCACAACGTACAAAAAAGACATTTGAGACTTGAGGAAAATGAGAGAAATAGGAGTTCTGCCTTTTACATACTAGAACCTTTTACTGTAGGTTAGGTGTTCTTTTCAGCAATGTGTATGTCCTGCTAAGAAATTGAGGCACTTGATAAACATCTGAGGGCTGCTTTCATAAAGTTTTCAAACAGAGCTTTTGTTTCCTTCTCATAGAATGGTTTGGGTTGCAAGGAACCTCCAAAGGTCATCCAATCATCCAGTCCAACTCCCCTGCAGGCAGCAGGGACATCCACTAGATCAGGTTGCTCAGAGCCTTGTTGAGCCTCACCTTGAATATCTCCAGGGATGGGGCTTCAACTACCTCCCTGGGAAACTTCTTGCAGTGTTCCAGCACCCTCATGGTGCAGAGCTTTTTCCTCACATCCAATCTAAATCTGCTCTTTTCTGACATTGATACCCTTTCTGTAAAGCAGGAAAGAGTGTCCACTAAACAGCATTTGAAATTCTTTTAAATTATATCACCAGTGTTACTTTTTTCCTTTCAAATACTAGGACTGTGCTCAGTAAAAACAGTTTAAAACCCAGTTGTTGAAGGCTTGTCTATCGATCAGTTTTACTTGTACAGTGAAGTGAGTACTTATTGTTATGCTTCTGCTCCTATGTAACTGCAACTGAGGGTTGAGTTAGCTTTAACAATGCTGCTAACAAATTGTTAAACACTTCTGCTGATTCAGATGTACCTTTCACTCAGGCATACTGCAGTAAAAATCTGGCAATGGTTTTTATTAAAAGAAACAATAATAGAAAGGATCTGGAAAGAGAAAGCAAATCAAGGCATAGTAAGTCACTGAACTGAAGGAAAAGAATTGGCCAGGGTTGTATGTTAAAGTTCGCTTTCAGATGTCCTATAACTAAAGAAAAAGCTGCTAGAGGTAGCTGTTTTGAGGGGGGAGGGGGTGTTGGTTTTACTTTTTTTTTGTTTAGGGTTTCAGTGGTTGGTTTGTGTTTTGTTTTTTGTGGGGTTTTTTTGGAGAGGATGGTGGTGGTGGTGTGTGTGTTTGGTGGTTTTTCTTTGTTTGTTCTTTCATTTTATATCACCTTTCCAGGGAAATTTCAGGAAAAAGTATAAAAAACATGGTGGCTTGGGTGGGGGGGGGTTGGACTTTTGTTAGATTTTGGTTTTTTTTTTTTTTTTAGTTTGGGTGCTTTGTTTGGTTTGTTTGTGGTTTTGATTGTTCTGTTGTTGTTGGGGTTTGTGGTTGTTTTTGTTGTTTCTTGTGGAGGTTTTTGTTTGTTTTTTCTTTCATGTCACTTCTCCAGATAGATTTCAGGAATAAGAAGAAAATGTATAAAAACTGTGTCATATTTCCAAGGAAATTAGGACATGAGAATTTAAACTGTAGGAGCTGGATGAGAAAGTAAACTGGTTGGATCTTGCTGAATGAGAACAATGCTTCCTGTTAAATTCCTGTAATATCTGTTCTTGATAAAAGAAGCACAATGAAACTGGGAGAGCATATAATCCTTCAGCCAAAAGCACCTGCTGTTCTTTTCACAGATTTGACCATCATGTCAGTGATAACAGTTAAAGCTTTCTCTTCTACAGACTTTTGCTTTAATAAAATTGTACTATTGAGTTTAATATAAACCTTTTCTGTTGTGCCTATCATTCAGCGGCCAGTGCAGTCTTTTGGACAGACAGCAAAAAGGTCGAAGGTACAGTAGTCTTGTGTGCTGGCATGCTAAGGAAGCCCTTCATGCTTGATGAAGCTTTGTTACTTTGTGAAAAGTGCCTTTAGTTTGGTTTTTTTTTTTGGCATTGAAGCTTTGTTTTATTCTGTTGGATTCTTTTTGTCTTGCCTAGTTGTCTGCTTTTGTGGTTTGCCGTTACATTTTGATGGCTTTGTTGTTATGGAGAGAAACACTTTTCCCAAAGATTTTTATTTACTTTTCATCAGTTGTGCTCTATTGTGCTGACAGTGGCTTCAATAGTTGCGATTGCTTGGGTATTTTCATCCTAAAGGAAATGACCTGTTCTGTTGCAAATATTAAAAGTGCCGTGTTGAGACATTTTATTTTACATAAAGTGAATGGAAAAATCATGGCATATGGTATATTTAATTTTTTTATAAGCTATAGTTTTTAATTTTACATACTTTCCTTTAGTCAAACACAAAGTTAAAGTTAGTTCGGAGCCTTGCTGTATGTGAAGAATATCCACCACCTCCCACAGCTGACATATCACAGGACATCCAGGTAAAAATCACGTTACTGAAGTTTCTGAAACATTATGAAGTAACTTATTCTTCAAAAGAAAATCTTTGGGGTATGCCATAAATATGCACACACCTTATTATTTTTTTTTTTCTAATAGGGGTTGTAATACCAGACAAAGAATTTACTGCTTGGTTTTTGAACTGTAACTTGATGTCCAGGGAACAGGAAGATGGGGTTTGTTGGTTATTTAGATTTTCTAGTGTTACAGTGCCCTTGAGGCAGTCTTAAACTGTCTACTAACAGTAATAAAAAAATTGCAATTAGTATGCAGCATAATGTACCCTTTTTTAAGTTTAGAAAGTTTGAACAGTTGTATGATCTGGTGTTTTGGCAGAATTCCTACATATTAGTCACAATTTCTAGTAGTTTTATTCATGCATGACAGAAAACTGATAGGGCACACTTAAAGTAGGTCCTAAATGGTTAGTGTAATATGTAAAAATACCTTAGACAATTTAAAGAAAAATATCTTTCCAGAATTTACCTTTATCTCAGTCTGTATTTTTGGAGGAAAATGCTATTCCTGGTTTTAGTTCTGTGTAGGAATGAGAAGCACAAAATGCTTTTTTCATTCCTTTACTAATCTGAAATGGTCCTTAGTGGCTTATAAAATATGCTGGCTTATTTTGATGTAATTTGAAAAGCTTCTCAACTGTATTTTTGTGAAGAGTCTCACTTCTTTTAAGCAGAAGAAACCAGCAGAATAGCAGAATATGAGGAGGTTTTGCTAGAGGAGTGGAAATTCAGTTTTGGGGAAGGAGTGAGACAACTTATGTAGTTGAGAACTTAAGTAGTTTTTTTGTCCAGCTAATTGAAATTTTCTAAGATTGAACCACAAAGTGTGTAGATGTTTGTGGGATTTTTGTTGTTGTTGTTTTGGTTTTGTGTTCCCCTTTGGGAAAATGAGAAAAAATATTTTTTTGTAGTCTTTCACTAATAAAGCAGCATTTGATAAGCTCGCTAGAGAGATTTGGAAACTGAGCCTGCTAATGTAATGAAAATTTTAAGTTGTACTTAGATTGGTATAGGCTGCACAGTAAGGGTTTGTATTTTTAAAAACAAAATCATCTGTGAGTTTTCCTTAGAAGCAATAATTTGGAAAAAAAATAAATCCCAGTAACTGTGCACTGATTGAGAGAAGACATTTAATTCTTCCCTATAGAGCAAGGCATGTTGAAGAGAAGTGGCATTTCTTACAAGTTCTCATGCTGGAGTACACATGATATGGGGCACAGGTCTTCCATGAGCCTGTGTAACAACTCATACAGGCAGTTTGCTTTCTTTCCCGGAGTCTGTGGGAAATGATATGGAATAGCTCTTCTCTGAGCAGTCTAATTGTCTGAAGCGTGATGTGTAGGTGTTAATTGTGCTCGGGATGTGTGGGAGGTCCAGTGGCTAGTCGAAGTGAGAGACTGTCTTGCACAGCCCACTCTAGCAGCACAAGAATAACCTCTTGATTGCTTCCCCATGCTGGAAAAGTCAGTGTTCTGTTGTCTCGCTGATTGCAACAGAAAAATAGCTTCCAGGTTTGTGTTCATACTTCAAATGTATTATAAGAGTTAAGAAGAATAAAATTCTGGATGAAGTTGCTGATGCTATTTGAAGAACTCCAGATTTTAATGACTAGAAACTGTAAGCTTTGATAGGATGAAAAATATACTTAGCAAATGGTGTGAGTTTTCAGCTAACTCTAGTCTTAACTGTGACTGTTTATTATTCACTGCTTCCACATGAGTGTGTAAAGCAGCTTTCAGCAAGGTAAAACTCCCTAGGCACATGCAGGTGTAGAAGTAACTCAGCAAGTCAGCACTGCCACTACTGGCTGCTTCTTCTCAGAAGGCTATAATGAAGGAGGCTTCAGTTGACAGACCAGACAAATGCTTGAGCAGATCAATTCCTTTGATCTGAACAGTGGCTGAGAAATGTAGAGAAGACCTCGCAAATTTCTTAAGCCTTAGTTGTTAAAAAGCACTGGCAGCCCTTTACTAAACAGTGCTAGGAAAGTACAAGCTTACCAATTTATTGCAAGAGGAATACCGTAACTGATTTATTTGATCCTGTGTCCTTCTTAATACACTGAATCTTTATTCTCTTATCATTTCTGTAAGTATTAGCTACTGGGACAATCCATTTCATCTCCTTTTAAGGAGAGACAGTTTCCATATGAATGATGCTTGTTATTATGGGTAACAAATTAATAAAGTTTCCAAAGATCAAACAATTGCTTCAGCAGCAAAATAACACAAAGGAGGAGGAGTTGTGGAAGAAGCCCGGGGTCTGTAATGTTAGTCTATAGTGACTTGTGTAAATTCGGGTGGTTGCTGGTGAGCCAGAGCTGCAGGATGTAGGGCCTTTGAGTAATACTGTGTGATGTTTCCTAGCTCTTACCTTTTTCTCAAGTCTTTAATTGTTTTTTATGGGTTTGGGTTGTTTTCTTTTGGTTGGCTTTTTTTCTTTCGGTTGTGATTTGATGGCAGTTTCTTCTGCCACAATGAGAACTTAAGATAAATTATCTGAGTTAGAGTGAGGGGTTTGATAAATCAGTATGAAGCAGAGACTCACTACAAACAGGGTGTGATTGAAAGAGTTGTAGGGAATAGATGTTAAAATATCTTTTTCAACATCTTTCCAGTCAAGTAGGTCATATTTAATTAGATGCTGCAATTTTTACAGCATGAAATCACAAGTGCCCTTCAGTACACAGTTCTGTTGTATCGTGCTTTGAAGTAGAATTGGTGGTGGTAGTAGAAGAACTGGCTGTTCAGATGGTGATGCCTTTTTTAGCTCTTGTTGGGAAAAGAAGAAAATGATTACTTGCTGAAATCCTTTGACTAAGCCATTGCTGTGTCCTTTTACCTTGGATGAGTTTAGAATATGTAGTCACTTTTCTGTGAATGAAAATCAAACCCTGAAAATTCCTCTGAATTTACTGATAGTTTTGTAGGTCACTACTGTAAAACAGGGAATTCCATATTGGTGGATCCAAGTCAGAAATGATTTCTTAGTAAGACATAAACCATGTTTCTTTATTTCTTTGTCAAATAAATGTTGTGCAGCTACTAGGTGAACAGTAGGTACGATGCACTTTGTAGTGACAAACTGCTTCTTGAAATTATAGTCAGGTTCATGAGGCAAGGACTGCAAAGGTTTTTGTTTGGACTCCTCAAGGTTTGTGGCCAAGTGAATTCTTAAGACTAAGAAAGAATTCTTTAAGAGGGTTCATTTTTGGAGATTGATAATGGCTTCAATCATGCTTGGGTATAAATAATCTCAAAAACTGAGAAGTCTTCACACTTGTAATGCTGCTTTGCAGGGCGTATATGAATTAAATTTAGAATGGTTAATATGGAGAAAGGTCATAATGCAAGAGAACTGACAAAGCTATCAGCACTTTTTTTCACCTCATTTAAAAAGTCCTTTCTCCAAAAAAGCACATTGAAACTAGCTTTTAACCACGTTCTCATTAGGAGTAAGGGGTTTCCATTGCCCAGCTCTGACAGGACCAAGACAGAGAACAGTTTGGTGGACTTAGGCAGGGAGGAGCATTACTGCAGGTTGTGCAAGGATGTGTTTGCATGCGAAACAGTCTTTAGGCTGGGTGAATCCTCACTATATTTAACTCTGGCCAGCTTACATGAATGAGATCAAGGCTGAGGAAAGACACACAAGGAGAAGCTTAGAGATACTGTCTGTATATGAGTAAGAATGGGTGTGAAGGAAGGCTGAGGACTTGCCTGGGAAAGGATTAGAGCAGGACAGGAGGAGTGAGAGGCAAAAATGGATAAGGGGCAGGCTCTCTGAATCAGGAAAGATGACATGTTCTCAGATCAAGGGGTTGAAGGCAACTCAGTTGGCATCTAGGGAAGCAAAACCAACATTAGAGAGACTTCAAGATGAAAGGTAGTGGTAGAGTCTCATTCTCAAAGGACTCTGCTACTCAGTCATTCAAACACGTGATGTCTCTGTTTCCCTCTGCCTCCTCTGCTGTCTGAAATACATTGGTCCTTCACTGACAATGTTATTAAGGAGTAAAGAGGCATGAAAACTACTTAAAATCTTCAGTTAGAGGACCATTAAGTCACTACCATTTCAAAGGGAAGTCCTTTTTTGCTGTATTGGGGAAGAGGGTTTTATGATATTTCACATACTTGTACAAAAACATGGATTTTGAGATGGTTATACACAAAGCTACTTCGTCAAAATATACGGGAAAAATCTAAGCATTGCTGACAATAAGGTTTGCAAATTTTGTCTCTGTATATTATACTGTAAATATTTCCCTTTCTGGTGGATTTGGGAATACTGATCTGTCTTAGATTGAAACGTTTCAACTGAAAATTGAAGTAAGTTTTTAGAAGTCAAGAACTGTGAAGAATAAGAGAAGAAAAACATTGTGAGTGGTACATTCATTAAAAAATTTAGAAGCTGTATAAAATGTATACATCTGAAAAACTGGAGTATTTTTATATGTGTATCAAATAAAGCACTTTGGATTCAGTTTGAAATAGCATTCAGGACATGGAAGTATATGTAAATTCTGAAGTGTGTGGTATTTTCTATGCCTTATGTATAGTTCTTGATTTACGGACAAATAATTTCATGTTGTGGTTGTATAAAGTATATGTGAGAGCAGAAAGAATATGAAGGCAATTGTTTTCCTTGTTCCTTCTTTATTTGGCAGGTAGGTAATATAATACAAAACAGTTCTCCTACAGGTATCGTTTATAATAATTTCCCTGATAACTGATTTTTACTCTTTACAGGAGAAAATTCAGATCCAGTTGTCACAGTCTTTTGAGAAAGAAGAAAACCCTGTGAAAGATGAAACGGAAAAGGAAAAATCCGGTGATAAGCTGTCCAGGAAAATGTTATCAAGAGGTTTGCTATCTGGCATTGTGCTTTTCTATGTATTGTGTAGAGAAAGACTACTAGAGAATATACAGTTTTCTTCCAGGTCATTGCTGCATAAACACTGCTCTTTTAATTAGCAGCTGAGGCAAATAGATCAAACATCTCTGAGCTTAGGAAGCAATTGGTCCCAGAGGATACAATCCTTTTGAGGCTTCATCAGGCACACGTACTCCAGCGAATGCTTTTCCTTTCTCACCTGTCTAGCCGTGTAGAACAGCATAAAAGCAGTTGTGTGGCCTCAATTGTGTCCAGATGGTCTTTAGAAAACTGCCTTCAGTAGTCAGAAGATGTTATTCATAGGCTTTGTTACAGGGTTTATGAAACTTGAGTGAAAATGACAGCTACCTTGGTACTTTTTATCATCTTTATTCAGCAAAATTCAGTTTTCTTGTTTCTTTATTTTACTTCTGATAGCATGTAGGTAATTTTCTTTTATAGTTTTGGAGTAAGAGTGGAACTACATGAGTGAAAATGATAAACATTATGTTTTCACTTTAGTATTCCTACATTATAGACTGAAGATGTATTTTATCTGCTGAATATCTTTGGGTTTTAACCTGAGATAGAGCTGTGAAATTAATGACATAACCTTCTCCATGTTATCTAATGCCTCATAAAGGTGGAAAACTTTATGCATTTAAGGTGGCAAGTCATTTTACAGCTCTTACTTTAATATAAGGATCAGGAATGTTTATCTAAACATGTTAGATCAACCAGTGTGTAGGAAATCTCTTCAAAGCTAGAATTCCTTTTTTGGGACAGGTAGAACATGTCCATCTTGCATCGCTGAATTCCATAAGGCCTTTGCTGTGTGGCATTTCAGTGCATCTTGTCTCTGCTGGCAACCAGATATTTCTGAAATAAAAAGCACTTGGACTGCAGAACTAACTGTACTTAACAAACCTCAGGAATTTTTGCCTTCAAAAAAATACGTTCTTTCAGAGCTAACTTATTCAACTTTGAACTACATATGCAGTAGAGGTAGCTGTTCTAAATTCACCAGGTACCTTCTTGGGAGTTGAATTACTTCCCAATTTAGGATGTGACAAAATAGAAAATGATGGAATTTAAGCATCATTATTATAGTAATTAAATTATTGCTCATTCTAAAATGTAACAGATTAAATAATTATTCAATCTTTAAGTTGTTTTACCAGGCATAACTTCCCCCAGCCTTCCCTTCCTCAAAATCAGAAGCAATCCCAAACTATAAATGCTCAATCTTGCTTAGTTTCATTTATATTCTCTTGACAATAGATGGGCAGGATTGATAGCACAACAAGCTCTACAGAGGAATGCACTATCACTCTTCTGTACGGAAGTAGAGAGTTTTCAGGGTCTTGCATTTTCTCTGGGAAAAATTAGGTCTCATTTTTGAAGACTGAACCCTCAGTCACCCAGTTTCTTGCTATGCCAAAGGCTGCTCTTCTAGTGCTGTTGCTTCTAATGGTAAAACTTACATAGATTCTCTTTCTCCACCAAATCCTACACTTGTTTGTGCAGTGGTTCCCTCATTGCTGTTAAAAGCTATTTTGCAATGACCGTGCTCCATACTGACTGCAGAATTACCTGGAGCATGTAGGACCTAGCTGTAAGTTTGAGCTGTACCTAATTTGAGACTAGGTTTTTTTACAGATAAATAGTTCTTGTTAAAAATCTAATTACTAAACTGTTGTTAGAATACCTCTGGCTTGGAATTCTAGGACCTGGGACTCTGTGAGGTGGCCATCTATGGGAAGATTTGGTATTAAACATTTGAAGTGGCAGATTTGAAAACAAAACGTAACTTGGAATACTTTGTTCCACGGAAACCAGAAAGGAGGCAGAAGATTGTGAGATTCCTTTTTGAAATCTAAATGTTGCTGCGAAAACAACAGCTAATAGAGTGGGAATTATTAATAGCACACAATACCATTTCTGATGGCTAAACTTATATCTGAATTACAGTATTTCTTTGGGCAACATCCAGTCATTCTGTATTTGGGCTGCTGGCCCACAGAGGTGTATGCAACAGAGCAGTGTAGTATATTCATCAACCTTCCAAAGTTCTCAAAATCGAGTGACTCAAGGTACTACACTGCTTCAAAATCCATAGCATCTGTTAATTGATAGGCAGTGTTACTGAAGCCCTTGCTTTCCTGATTCACACTTGAGATAAGGGATTGGGGGTGATGTTATTGAGGTCTCTGTTCTGTTTTTCACTTGTGACTTTTTGGGAATAACATACTTAATAGTTATATAATATAGATTAATAAATGGCATATTTAGCAATAAATGGGGAAAAGTAATGTTAGTGGGTTTTGTCAAAGTGTAATCTTGCTCTCTTTCCCCCTACCCTTAGATTCCAGTCAAGAGTATACAGATTCCACTGGTATAGATCTTCATGAGTTTTTAGTAAATACATTACAAAATAATCCCAGGTAAGCATCAGTAATGTCATCTTCCTGCTTTACTTTCTTGTTGTTGCCTGAAGTGTCACACTGCCTGGCTTGTTTGGCTTTTTTCCCCTCTTAAATGTCTTAACACTTCGTGTCAGTTACTTAGGATAAGATTTTGCTGTGTGGCTGTCTGGAACACCAGTCTCCTTTAATTTGTGTGTTACGTGGACAGAGGTTCAGGACATGGAAATGGTCTAAATGCTTGTAATCTTTAACAAGCAAGTAATGAGTTCTGGCTGTGCAAAGCTCTCTTTCTGAAGAGACTTGATAATACCATGTCTCTAAAACTTGTACTCCTTTATTGTTTGCTTGCTAGAGGCCAAACTGCCTTCTCTTGCTTTAATCTGGTTTGCACTGGATTTATGGACAAAGGACTCTTTTTAAGCTGCACCACGTGCCTGTAGTTAAACATACACAGTGATAATTCATTGAGATTTCATTTTATTGGCCAAAATATAAAGTGAGCTATATAATAGAGACCCAACATCATTTTGTCCTGTAGAGTAAAATTGGAAAACGTGAACCTCTGCTGGACTTTTGCATTGTTACTGTTTTAAGTCATAAAGCATCCCAGTGAAAACAAGAGTTTGGAGGTGAAGGTCTGCTTCTATGTACAAGTAACTGGGGAGTTTAATTATCTGATGCGCACAGACTAAAAACTGCAACAGTTAAGATCACTGCTTGGCAATTATTTATTAAATGGATGCAAGATTTTTTAAAGATTAATGTTCATTTGTATCACCTTGAGTTTTAGCTTTTTTGTGTTCTCGTAATATCTCATCACATTACATTGTATGCCAGCTTATACTGACAACCAAGTGGTTAAGCTGTAGTTGTGCTTCTTGTTAGCAGTACTGTTGCTCTGTCTCAGTGATGCTATGCTGTCCTTCACAATGCAAGGGCCAGTTAAGGCCTCTGCAAATCTTTCCATGCATAATAACCAACAAGAAGCAATCTACTCACAGCTTTTATTCCTTCAAACTGTCTTCTCAAAGACACTAGTTTCTGCTGAGCCTCCTAGGCAGAGATTATTCGGATGATCTTTGTATTTTGAATTTTGACATGAGAGCAGCTTGTTTCCTTAGAAATGTTCAATACAATATAACTTAGTAAAAAGTTAATACTTTGTCCTAAAAATGCTGCATTTGACAGCTGGTGGTCCTTTTTACAGTCTGCCATCATCCCTTGATCTTATCTATGTATTCTTAAGATGAATACAGCTGCAGTTATTGGAGTGTCTCATATGTGAGTTGCTGTGTTTTTATTTTCAGGGACAGAATGATGCTGCTGAAATTAGAACAGGAAATTTTAGATTTCATTGGTAATAATGAGTAAGTACTGTATTCTCATAGGAAAAAAGAATTCAAGAGCATTCCTGTTTATTTAATAAAGCTACTATTCCTTTCTTCCAGACTTCCAAGAAAAAAGTTTCCCCCAATGACATCTTACCATAGAATGCTGTTACACAGGGTAGCTGCTTACTTTGGATTAGAGCACAACGTGGACCAGAGCGGGAAGTCAGTCATAGTAAATAAAACTAGCAATACAAGAATGTAAGTGTACAAGTCTTGGAGAAACCTCTTGATACAGCCATTTAGCACCTGGGATGTATTGTGCAGTGCTGTTGCATCTGTAGCATCAAGGCTTTGTCTGTATGCTCCTTGGAAGCTATTCATCATGAAGAGCAGGTTGCAAGATCTTTACTGCTCATTTTCCAGCTGTGGGTAATAATGGGATCTACTTCATGTTTAAACTTTCTTGGGGAGGGAGGAATGAAGGAAGGATGTTACCTGTAAATGAGGCACATTCTTGCTTTTCTCACAAAGGTGCATTTCTAACTTTCTGTGAAATCCGTATTTATATCAACTATTTTATCTGCCTAAAGATCGACACCAGTCAAGTGTACAATGTATGCTCTTTGTTCCTTTTGGAAAGCAAAACTAGCCCTTAACTTAGAACAGGGTCATTTCTGGTTTGGTGAAGGGAGGGGTCAAGACTTGCACGACTTCGGGTTTTGTACTGCAGAGATCACTTGGGCATTGCAGTTTTTGTTGGATCAGTGTTCCGTACAGATCTCCCTTGGCCCTACAAAATAAACGTAGCAGGGAATAAGGACATCTGATCAGTGGAAGTGTGAGGCAGGTTAACAATTCATGGCATTTTATTTGGGAGGGTTGGGGAGTTTTTGAAGAAACCAATAGGAAAATCCATGTTACAAAAACAGTAGTGTTGGGGCCACAGCAGCTCTGAAACGTGTGTGCAGCTGATGTTTCCATTCAAAGCACCTAGCTGTTCTCTCTGTCTTCTGCAATTGCTCTGTCTTCTCCTTTTCTCTTAGAAAAACAAAGAACTAGAGTGTTGGTATATTTATGCCACATAACTTCTAATTTTAAAATAAAGCATTTACCTGGCACTGTTTTTTTGTTAGTGTTTTGGGTTTTTTAAGTACTCTATGATTTGAACATTAAAATAGGAGTTTCTAGCATCTACATCCTTATCCCAGTCTCTGTGTGCACTCACCGTAGCTTTGGGAGGAAAAAAAGTAATTATCCTCCCTCATTTTGGTGTCAGTAGAACTGAAATAATAAGTCACACTGAAATTTCACTGAAGTGAGTGTTTTCCTCCTCAGAAGTTTCAAGAAAAATATAGAGAGCCTAAATGTCTCTTAAATAAATTACATGTTCAAGTATGTGTGTTTGCTTTGGCTCAAAATTATGTAAGTTAACCTAAAGCCATACACTTCAAAGTCTGTTGCCTTTGCTGTCTCCCAGCATTTCTAAGCTGAAATTTCAGTCTAGCACTTCAGATGTGGAATAAGAACTATTAAAGGATGATTCCTTAATTTTTAATGCCTTGTTTGTTTGTTTCCTAGAGCATATTTGACTAGCTTATGGCCTCTGGAAGCCCCCTGTAGGTGTAGTTACTAATTAGCAGGCATTTCATCTAACCTGCAGACATGAAGATTCTTAATGTTTTCAGCATTCTTATTTTAAATCATTTTGGATATAAAATAAGAATTTAGAAGGAAAACCTTGGAGATCTGCTCCATGTTGAATAAAACCCAACTTACCTTTTCCTCATAGGCAGATTCCCGGCTCCATCGCCGATCAGTGATGTTACTGACATCAACAACCCAGTGCATACTGGGACGTCTCAGTGGAGTGGGAAGTTGGTGATTGCAGGGCAGTAAATTCAGGGACCTTTAAAAGAAAGAGGTAAGACAGTCTAAAGGTTCTCTGAAATGCCTGCTAATTATGTTTGGGCATCCAGCAACTAAGTTAGGCTTGGCTGCTTTATAGAGAAAGATCTCCTGGGTGTTGAATAAACAGAAATAGAGAAGAGTTACACATATGTTTTGTCTTATCAGACACATATTTCCTGATTGTCTGAGAACTTATTTTATGGTAGTAGTAGTTTTATTTTCTAGGTACTCAGTACCTGTTTTTAATAACAAGAGATTACGAAATACCTCATTTTCTTTCACAAAGTAGATAAAATACAACACCAATATATATAATGTGATGCTTCATCTTCTCACTGTTATCTTGTGAAGCTCTTGCTTGCCTGCATTGTACTGTTCCCCTCTTGCTTATTTCTACTTCATTTTGGTTTAGAAGTTTCTAAGTTTCAATGCCTTTCTCCTCTGTCATCTTCTGTTTTCCCTTGAAGCGAGTTCTGAGGTATTACAGCTGTAGCAGAAAGCACCTATCTTCACTTCCATGCATGCCCAATATCCATTGCATGGCATCAGTCTGGATTCAAGAGCACTTCTGATTCCCCAAAGGCATGTAGTTTGCTTGCCACTTTAATTGGAAATTGAAGCAAAAGCTTTGAAGGAGGAAGAGATTTTTAAAACAGGTTTGTTATGCCACAGGAACAGGGCTCGCCAGGCTACACGTCATCTCTACATGCTGTTACCTTTTTCATTGCCTGGACAACCAAAATCTATTCCTCCCTTCAGTTAGAATATTAATATTTTAGAATTAACCTTGACTGTATTTCAGTTTGCTCCACTGTGGATACTACATGTTTACAAAACCATAAATCTTTTCTTTCTAACAACTTTTCACAGACCTGACCAAAAGTTTTGTGAGCATATAAAGGATGAGAAAAGCGACGATTTCCAGAAGCGGTACATCCTTAAAAGAGATAACTCTAGTTTAGACAAAGATGACAGTCAGGTAAAATGCGTTTTTCCTTCAACTTACTGTATTTGGCTGTGTATTTATACTGTTTACTCGCAGAAGCTGACACTGTATCACTTCATTTAGATGAGAATACGATTAAAAGATGACAGAAGAAGTAAATCCATAGAAGAACGTGAAGAAGAATATCAGAGAGCTAGAGAAAGAATATTTGCACAAGATGTATGTATCAAAGAAAGTGTTTTGAATGAATACTTCACACACACACACACATGCACGTTTGTGTTTTCTTGAAAGATAACTTGTGCAGTCTGTGCAGTCTCTGCGAAGGGAACTGAGCAGATAAGAATCACTACTGGCCAAAGTGAGTTTTAAATTATACATGTTAACTAGAAGTTTTCTGTTTAATGACTGCTGCATAAAACTCAAGCAGCCTTCAAGAGTTACTTTGTTGCATTACTGATTTCAGTCCAGTGTTTTATTTTGCCCTTTAATGAAATTTAAGTTACAGAGTTTTGGTACTGCAGTCATTTCAGTTGTCCTCAGAGCAATGATTATTTAAAAAACAACAACAAAAACCCAACTTTACAAACAGAAAAACCCCAGAAAGCCTAAATGTTGTTTTTTCTCACTTGTCCTGTGTCAGACACCTTTGATGACTGGTCACAGTACAATGATTTGAATTCCCATATATGACATTTGAGTCAGAAATCTACAAGTCTAGTATCAGTCTCTTTTGATTTGACTTATCAAGCAGGACAATACATAAATTCTAATTCAATCACCAGTAGTGATTATATTTAATGAGTGAAACAGAACTAATGTCTTCTCAAAAATGTGTTACTTACAATAATGTTCTTTTTCTGACATTTATCAGTAGCTCACAACTTCTCCTGAAGAAAGAGTAATGAGACTCTGAGAGGCTAATTTGCTGTACCCAAACATTTTTCCAAAAGTCTTTTCTTTTTTTTTCCCCCCTCATTTATGAATAAAAATAGGGGACTTTTGGATTTCTTTTTTAACCATGTATTGTATCCTTAGAATCTCTAACAAATGTCAGAGGTCAGAGTCAAGGACAACATAATTGAGGTTTTTGATGAGCCTTTTTGCTTGTGTATTCTGTCTGCTTTTCAGCTTGTGTGCTTGCACCCAGAGAATTCAGTACAATTATTGCAGTAGCCAGCATCATCGTCTTCACACTTCCAAGCAGAAGACAAGGCAGGTCAAATGGTGCTGAGTTGTGAAGTCATGCCTCAGCTGTGACATAAGGCAGCAAAGGCACAAGGAAAGAGTTGTACCTTCAGAAAAATACCAATGCAAACAAAGTGGTTGGCACTGACTACTGTAGTGCTAACTCTTGTTTCCTGCAGATGGGCCTTTTTATTTGTCCCTTTTTGTTCTCATAATATGGAAATTGTACACCAAAGAGGTTATGTTTTCAGATATCTAAATATAAAGATGATACTGTTAAAGTCCTTGTAAAATACTCCAAATTGCAGCATGTTTAGTTACTGTACTGTGGGGGTTTCAGATGCCATTCATATTAATTTCTACACTTCTTTGCCCCTTCAGTCACTGTGTTCCCAAGAGAATTATTTCACTGATAAAAGGTAAGAAGATTTGCAGTTTAATTCTGTTTAATTTTCCTGTTTTCTTGATAAGTATTTAAGTTATCTTATTAAAATATCAACAGAATCCAGGAGGAAGAAACTAATAGTACACAGCAAAGACGACAGATACTTAGGTATTTGATGCTTGCTTAAAAAAATCCCAAAATATTCTGCATGCTTTTCATATTTTATTTTTTTTTTCCCTTCCTAATTTTGCAATTGATGCTTGTTCTAAAAGTTTAGTTTGTGACTTGCAGAATCAATAAGGAAACATCAGGGAGATCAAACAACAGCCATCAGAGCAGTACTGAGAATGAGCTGAAGTATTGTGAACCCCGGCCCTGGAGCAGCACCGACTCCGATAGCTCCCTCCGCAATCTGAAGCCAGCTGTAACCAAAGCCAGCAGCTTCAGTGGGATATCAGTTCTGACACGAGGAGATAGCTCTGGAAGCAGCAAAAGCACAGGCAGGCTGTCTAAGACAGGTATCATACAATCTGTACAAATGTGTAGTTCCATAGCAGTGAAGTGCTACCCAATGCGCATTGCAGGTGTGTACATACATAGGGATGCTCCATGCATACAGCTCCTGCTGGTTGCAGTGGGTGCTGCATACATTGAACATCTACAGACCTGGGCCTCCTACAGTCCATACAGGCTATAGGAGACCTATATAGACCTAGCCCTCCTGTAGGGCATAGCCTAAATAGGTAACTAATGAAACAAAGGCTTTTAGCTTTGGGAGTGGAATTATAAAGTTCATTATAGATGACTTTAAGCTAAATGCATTTCGCTTTATACAAAAGATTTGAAAACATCACCGTAAGTACTTCATAAAATAAAATTGTGGGATTCAACTCTTCAGTTTCAGTGTGGCAAAGCTGCATTGGGCAGTCTTGGGAAACTGCGCTGCTATGCTGCTGGCTGGGGAAAACAGCATTAAAGCCTCTAGATTGTTCCTTGTATTTATTGTGTTACCTTTCTTCAGCATTGCAATGTTTAAATGAGTATGGCTGAAAAGCTTAATTTCTATATTGCTGAAAAATCAGTTCATTGGAACAAAATGTACATAAGAGTCTAGGTTTCAAAGGTGTGTTAACTTGTTTATGTCAAAACGTAGTTACATACCTTCTGTAGGTCAAAAATTAAATGTAGCAAACATTTATATTCCAAATGACAATGTGATTTGATAAAACAGATATTCTTGGCAATGGAGAGTTTTGAGACTTGTAGTAGAGTGGGCTACAGATGCACTACTTCAGAATTTGAAGTAGAATTGTAAAAAAAGAGAATATTATTGCCTGCCTGCATGATGCTCTTATTTACAGACTTGTTTCTTATAAGGATCTGTTTAAATTTTTTACCTTTCCTTTAAATCACCACTACCTTACAGGTATATCACCTCACTTGAGTTATATTAATGCAGCAAACCAATTACCAATTCTGTTTGTCCGCTGTATACTTGCATAGAAATAAATCTGAGGTATTTCTGCATACGCTGTAAAATTGTGCCATCATATCGGGTTACTTCATTTAGCAGTGCAGTAATACTGTTTGGCACAGCTTGAAAAGAAGCTACAACCTATGAGTGGTGCATATATAAAATGTATTCTTAGAGATCATTGGTTTTTAAATTGCAAGAATATAACTGGATTCTTAAATTTGCTTTAAACCTCATTTTTGCAATCAAAGTTAACATTTCAAAGTTCAGAATGCCTGTCTTGTAGTCATTGCTTGGCTGTGGTTACAGGTTGTGGTGATTTTGCGTGTGTTGAGATTTGGTTTTGTTTTCTTTGTTTTGATCAAGGATGTAATTTGCTTCAATTACCATAGCTTCAGCCTGATTTCTCTACATAATCTAGAAGGGGATACACTTGCAAACAAATCTAATCAAAGTAACTAGTCAGGTGAAGATGGTTTTACAGAGCTGGGATATGCTATTTTGCCCAGTTGACAGTTGAGAATTTTGTTTCACTTCATCTAGCAGTAGGAAACAGATTAACAGCGTCAGCAAATGCTTCAGGCTTTATTGTCTTTTCATACGAGTGAATGGCTTACAATTAGAAATTTCCATGAAGGACTGCAAAATAACTGCAAACTAGGTAAATTTTATCATAGCCTTTTTTGAGTCTTGCTTTCTCTTCTAGATTGTATAGAGGCTGCTAATGAAGAGCTTTTGAATTTAAACACCCATGTTTTGTTTCTGAGTACTGCAAGTATCAGATCAAAGACTTAGTAAAAAGTCTGCTAAACTGTGTACCTAGATATCTAGGTATGCAGTAATAGAGGAGCAGTGCAGTTATACAGTTCTTTCCATACTGGACTTTGGGAATGTTGTTTTCAGCTGCATGCACTGGCTTTCAGAAAGCTCAGGGTCTGGTTCTCCACTGCCTTGCTTTCAATCAGCTACTTTATACCCCTCTTTAACTTGGATTTTTTTGCATAAGGCTAGCTTAAAGTTACTATATTACCATAAAATTTTCAACTCTTTTTGATTTCCATCTGAAAATTGTCAAAAGAGAGGGGAGAAAAAGTTTTGGGACTTTTAGTAATCTGACATTTGTCCAGCAGTGAGTCAAAGATGACTTCTGATGTAAAAGCCAATGGTCCCTGCTGTCACGTAGGCTGTGTCTGCAGAACATGTGAATTTAGAGTATCCGAAGAAACACTGCATGTGTGACCATGTGGCCTGGATGTGTGCCACAGCTCTACACTGTTGCAGGCAAACTGCTGCCTAGCACATGTGCATATGTACAGCATGTATTTTCTGTCCAGAAAATGAGATCTGGACATGAAAGGCTCACTTCACAGTGCAAAGCAGTGATGAATTGACCCTTGGTTCACATAAAGAATCTTGTAATGGTATCCCAGGGGAGGTGAAGGGGAACTTAATTGTAAAAGCTACTGTTTGATAATGTACTTAATGCTAAGCTTTAAGGATAAGCATTTACAAATATATACTTTAAGTGAGCATGATGTTTCTGTCTCTAGGTAAAAACAATTTCTCATTACTCCTTTCCTAGGTTCAGAGTCTTCTAGTAGTGTAGGGTCATCCACGGGTTCTCTTTCTCACACCCAGCAGCCTCTTCCAGTGCCAGCTCTAAGCCAGCCTTCTCATGGCACGCCTGCCGTCTATCCAACTGTCAGCACTAGTAACTCTCTTTCCTTTGATGGTGGCATAAGCGGGCAAGTGGCACCTACTAGCACTAGCTTCTTTTTGCTTCCCTTGGAAGCGGCAGGCATACCACCTGGCAGTGTTCTGATCAACCCTCAAACAGGTTGGTACACGCTTGTGGATGCTTTTGTTACAGTTGAGAACTTGGGGAAGAGTGCGCGAGTATTTACTTAAGACTGAATGTCAGTGTTGTACTTTCATTTTCCTTTCCTCTTATAGTTTTTTTTTTTCTCCACTGTGGTTGTTCAAGTGTGCTTAATTTAAAAAGAAAGCATCAAGGAAACCAGTAAACTCACCTGATTTTCTCTACTGGAGTCTTAACTTGTGTGTAAAGTTTAATGAGTGACTTGCATAAAATATGAAAATCCTATGATTTATTATCCAGAATTCAGCATAACTTAAAGGAATTGTTTGAAGATTTTTTGAGGAGCGAGAAAATTCTTTCCGAGGGTTTAAACAGTTTCAGTGGGGGCAAAGAGCCTGAAAAAGTATTTGTCTTGACTTGAAAGAATTTATCATCCTTCATTGTGTTTGTCACAACATATTCTTGTGTCTCTCTGCTCATGCCACTGGGTTAATGAAAGTGAAAGAAACCTGAGTTTACATACTGTTTCCAGACCGCTGTTTGTCAGTTGAAATCAGGATTAAACAACATTGAAGGAATTGGCCAATACTGATTTTTAGTAAGTGGTATGAAATTGATGCAGAGGCAAGGAGCTGTGTAACTACTGACCTGGAGCAAGTGACTAGTTAGCATGCTCCAGGAAGGCATACTTTATTATAAAAGCTGAGAAATCCTGAAATTTTTAATTGACCTTTTGTGTAACACATTATAATTAAAAAAAAACTATTATATTTTTATTTTAGCTTAAAAATTTCTTTCAAGATTTATTTCCTATCATTCTGTAGGTGAATTTATTATGTCTCAGTGTAATTGTATGAGAGATGTTTTAAACTAACTTCTTTTTGCATGAGGGTTGTTAAAAAGATCAGTTATTTAATACTTATAAATACCACATGTACTATTGATCTGGTACACATTTCTAAGTATTTCTCTCCTATACTTAAAAGGATTTAACATTGAAATAGATAGATTTCTTTTTCCTTAACACAAATCAGTTGCTGTTGTATACAAATTTATTTTTCTTTTCATGATTATGCATACTAATGTGCTGCCAGAGGTTTCTCTTAAATGCCTTGCTGTAGAAATTAGTAGTTTAAGCCAGCCTTGATTTAAAAAAAAAAAAAAGTTTAGAAATGATGAGCAGTAGCATTTAATTATCACAGATAGCTGCTGGATTTAGAAGAGGATGTATTTGCTATCTTGGATCCAGGTTCTGGACGATAGTGTTATTCACTTAGCTTTTCTGTTTCTAAGGTGATGGTTGTACATCTCACACATTGTGTCTAGTGACCATTTGAAGACAATATGATGATTAGTGAACAGGTTTTGTTTAAAGTAGTAGTGAGCTTAGTGTGACTGCTTTTTGTGCTATACATTAAATACAGAGAGTGCTGGCTAGCACTTCTCACGTTGTGAGTTTATTGCATGGCCAGACTAAAATCTTCTGTTGCTATGCAGCAAAAGAGATACTGCAGACACTGTAACAGTACCACCAAGTTAAAAGTGACTTCATGTGAAATACAGAATCACATGATACTGTTTCATCATTTAAAAAATGGCAAGTTTTGAATCATTTTCATTTCAGTTATGAGCTTGTCATTATGCATAATGTGGTGGGTTAGGAACTTCCTCTGCAAACACACACACCCCCTTCATTGAAATTTACCAGACCAGCTCAGACAGCTTGGAAGATAAAGCTATATTTACAGCAAAGCTAAATTTACAAGCATATAAATACAATATATTTACAAATGTTTACAATTATATACAAGTTAGAGAGAATAAAGAAATCCAGATTCTCTCCTGGACAAAGAAATTGCCCAGAAGGGACTCAGTCACACTCTCTCTCTCCCCCCATTCCTGGAACAGAAACCAAAACAACCAGCAAAGCATACTTGTTATCTGGTTAGCCACGGTTAGTGGAAGATACTGAAGCAGAGTAAAGATGAAGTGAAGGGAAAAGCAGCCCAGAGCAGAGAGGGGCAAATTGTTTACATTTTGACGTTTCAGCCCTTTCAGCAAACCAGTGAATGATGTAGATTTGATCACTTTTGAATTTTCACAACCAATGATCAAATTTTTCTCCTTAGAATATTCCAGTTAGCCTCAGACCAGCACACATCTGAATAGTTTCACTGTCTTCCTCCTGTGCTGTTGGTCATTTCCCAATTTACGCTGATGGCATGTCCACATAGCAGGGAATGCCAGAGAAACAAATGTGATTGTGAGAGTTGTTCCTCTGAAAGTGCCTTGTACTGTCACCTCCCTGAGAAAAGGCAGCAGAATTTAGACTTTGATGTTCGTTACAATTAGCTTGGTTTTCAGATTCTGATTCTTTCTACATTTTATTAGTTTTTAAAGTATTTAAATGAGTTGTTAATGGTCTTTCATAAGAGGAGATTACATTACTATCTAGTGAGTGTCTAACACAAGATAAAATACACTTTCAGAACAAGGGAGTTCTAGGTCCAGAGAAACTTTTGATGTACAGTATACTCAAATCGTCATGTTCTGTAAATACTGATCTGCCTTTATTGTTCCAAATGACAGTCAGAGTTAAATAGAAATTAGCATCTCCATTTTTGACGGAGGATCATGACCTTAGATGGAAATTGTCATTGTCACTAGTTGAAGAAATAATTATCAAAATCCACTTCTGTTGCAGCCACTACAGGGAACAAATTAAGCTCCTGTGATTACTAGCAAGTGGTAGAACATTCCCAGTTCTTTAGCATTAAAGAGAAATCCCTTAAACTGGATTTGAATATAGCTTGATCACCTGCAGTCCAGATGCATAATATGCAGCTTATATTAGCAGATCTGTCCGTGTTTCCTGACTATCTCTTACATTAATTGCCTTAGTCCCCTCTTTTATGTTGGCCAGTTGCATTTTAAACATGATGGCACAAAGAAGTCTGAGCGAACGTTAGCCTGCTTTGACAGGACTCTGGCTAGAATGCTAAGGCTTTAAGTCTCCATTCAGACTCAAATTCTCCCCTGACGTTCTTTCTGGAAGGAATGTCAGATAAGAGTATGTTATAACATGGGAGAGAAAAATGTACATCAGTATTTGGACCTTCCAATAAACATCAAAATAAGCAATGCAATAGATGTCATTAAGCAGCTAAACACAGGTCCTTGCTAGCTAATTTGTTGTTCCTTATGTTTTGTTTTCTTTCAACCCAGGCACAAAAATAAATCACAGATTGTTCATAATTTACTTTTAAGTACTTTTTTCCCATCATTTTTCATTAGTCCACTGCTGTAATACTGAAATTGCAGATTATCAAATAGGAAGATGCTAGGTTATTTGAAAGCTGAAATGATCTCATTAGCAGCTATGGGAACACCATTACAGTTCCATGTATTTTTAAAAATACTTACCTTTAAGCTTTTCTGTGTTGTCATTGCTGTTCAAACTGATTAGAGGAGATGTCATTTAATTTTTTTCAGTTCCTTAAAAGAGTATTGTTAGTAGGGTTTTCCTTTATTAGTCTTGCCCCTTTGAATCCACTTAAGCTTTCAAGACAAGCAGGATACAATAAATGTCTGTGTTCCCTAAGTAAATAGTGAGCTATCTTTGTTAACCTTAAATGTTTGGGTTTTTAAATGCATGTGTTTTGTTGAACGAGGCCTGGTAGTCATTGCTGTTTTAAGTACAGCTCTGGGGGTTGTCTTAAGTCTGTCATACAAAACAGCCTGACTTCTTTTCAAAATTTATCAGTTTTGTCTAGAGTAAATATACTAGTCTTTATATTCTCCAAACTTAGATGATGTGGCTGTCTGTCATTGGTTTTTGTGTTCTCTTCCAACTTCCCAGGTCAGCCATTCCTTAATCCAGATGGGACTCCAGTTGTGTACAATCCTCCCATGCCTCAGCAGCCTGTTAGGACCCAAGTGCCTGGACCTCCGCAACAGCCACCTCTTCCCGCAGCGCCTCAGCAGCAGCCAGCAGCAAACCACGTCCTCTCACAGGTGCACATGTCAAATACATGGTGCTTGTAGTGATGAGATGCTGTCATGTTGCTGTCTGGTAGCAAGGAACCAGCAGGCATGTTCTGCTGGAAGCACAAGAAGTAATAGCTACACAGGTGTGGGTAACTGGAATTCTTCTGTCAGAGTCCTCAGAGTGGTTCTGTTACTGACTGAGTGTAGTAGGCAGGCTTTCATTAAAAAATTGAGACATTACAATATGACAATGCTCTGGTATCAAGAACTACCCTAGGTTGCTCTGGAAAAGAGGCTCTGCCTTTTTCCTTAGCCACACTGTGTAATTACCCCTGGCATTGACAAAAATATCGCCAGCAATATGAGAAGAGAGTTAATCCAACTAGAATCTTTATCTCTCTGTCTTAAGGTTATTTTTTAGCTGGCTGAACTCATGAGATGCACTCACAACACAAAAGAAGTAGCTTAGGGCTGGAAGAGTATGAACCCCTCCTTAGTGGCACTTTGACTTACTCTGCTCAGAGAACTGCATGCTGAAATACAGGATCTTTTATCCTCCTCTTGTACAAGAGAAATTTAGCAAAATAGGCCAGATTAAAGGTGACCTCAGCCCTTGAATAAGAAGAAAAAAAAGCAAAGGGTGTGTGTGGGCAGAAGAGAGAGTTCTGTCTCTTTCTCAGCACCTATTTCAGGCATGAAGCTACTGGCTCTCAGCTCCTGTGGTATTTTCAAATTGTTCTCAAGTTTTATCAAAAGTTATTTATAGAACTTCATCTAAACCTTTCTTTGTTCTCTTCCCCGTTCAAATCTTCTGTTCAGGATACTTGCGCTGTGCCACAGCAGAGCAAAAGGCTCGCTTGCACTCTTTCTCACTGTTTTTGATGGAAGTCTATATGTGGTATTTGCAGTTCTCCTCACAAATTCTTCAATGTTTCTATGATTGACTTCTCAATGGGCACTTGAAGTTCAACCTGTCCAAACTATGATTAGCAATGACACGTCTCTGATGTTCAGCTAACCACAGCTCAGAAAAAAATCTTTTAGTTTTGTGGAATAAGTGAAAGTAGCGTTTTCATTTGTAAATTCATTCTGTCTTCAGATGCTTTGGAACAACTCCTATTTAGAATGCATGTGCTGGTTTTATTTTATAATTAAAAAAAAAATCTTTCAGAGAGAAACAGTAAATATAAAACAGAAAGGATTTGTTGAAATACAGATAATAGGGCTGTGTTTCTGCTGAAAGACCGATGTGTTGAAAATTGCTTCTGTTTTAATTTGATGCAGTCCTTAGCTTAAGAAGTATCCATTTCCTTTCTGGTAATGGAGCATAGTTGCTTTTTGTGTTACAAATGACTTAGACTTGTTTTCAGTTCTCTTACTCCTGATGTTAACCATGTTTATAAACCTGTTATTTCTTCAGCCTATGCGGCCTCTGCAGCCTTCTTCCCAGCCTGTTCCGTACTCTGCAGTCTCTTATCCGCCCCCGCTCCTGCCAGTCTCCTCTACACAGCAATATTCTGTGGTATTACATCTTCTCTTCATCTCCTCTCTGCATGAGTTAATCTTTAGTGGTTGCTGAGCTTTGGTTGCTTGTAAGTGATGTGTGATACCAGTGCAATGACCGTCGAGCTTCTCAATCACATTAAAACATTACCTAAGTGGGGGAAAGTGGTTCCTGAGACTTTAAAGCTCTGTATTTAGATATATATTATTTCCCTATGTGAAGGAACAGCTTTTCAGTGCTATTATTACCAAGTGAGTACTCTGTCTCTGGATTAACCCCTTTCCACCCTGTCTTGTTGATTGTTTGTTTGCTTTTACTCCTGCTGAACTCTTAATTCATTTTGAGGAGTCAGCTATTCTGATTTTCTGAGGTTTCCTTTTTATATCCTCTTTGCTGAAACTCTTAACACTACTACTTCACTAGCATCCCATGTTTAGTAAATAGAAGCTGGAAGCAAAGTCTTTTGTGTTTAAAAACCAAAATGTGTAAACAAAAAATATCCCACAAAAATGGGATCTGAAACCCAGAGTTGTCCAAAGCAGAATCTGAACTAGAGCCCAGGTCAAAAGGAAGGCTTCCGAGTTCACCAAGCTGCCATGATACTTGAAAGAACACATGTTTATGTTGGGTCGATGTGGCAAGGTTTGGTAGCAGGCAAAGTGAAGGGCTGGCTTCTGTGGGAAGGGACCCCAGGCTGCCCCATGTCAGACAGCGCTAATTGCAGGGAGCTCTGATAGCTCATCCTGCACTGCCTAAAGCCAAGTCAGTCATTGGTGCTGGTGATGTCTCTGTGATAATGCATTTGAGAAATGGGAAGAAAATGCTGTGCAGCAGTTGTGGGGGAGAGGAGTGAGAAAATCCTCTGCAGACGCCAAGGGCAGAAGGAGGAAAGGCTGCTGGAGCAGAGATTCCCTTCCGGCCTGTGGAGAAAACCATTGTGAAACATACTCTCTCCCTGCAACTCATGGAGTACTATGGTAGAGCAGTTACCCACTTAGTTACCCACTTTCTGGCTACATAGGATCCCGCACCAGGGCTGGCAGAGATGCCTTGAAGGAAGCTGCAGCATGTAGAGGGCAGGAGCAGGGTCCTGGGTAGGAGCTGTGGCACGTGAAGAGGAGCAGTCCATGCAGGAGCAAGTTTTGTGGCAGGCCCAGTGACCCTGTGGGAGAGCCATACAGGAGCAATCTTCCTGGAGGACTGAAAGCCTTGGAAAGGACCCACGGTGAAGTAGTACCTGAAGAACTGTAGGCTGTGGGAAGGACCCATAGTGAAGAGATTCATAAGGGACTACATCCCATGAGTGGGACCCCACACAGGATCAGAAGACAACTGAAAGGAGGAAGGAGCAACAGACTAAGTGTTATGAGCCCCCACTCTCCATTACTCTGGCACTTTGGGAAGATGGAAGACTCGGGAGTGAAGCTGACCTTAGGCAGAACCAGGGCATTTGGGGGAAATTAGTTTTAGTTCTGCTTCTATTTCTCACTTTCCTGCACTGTTATTAATTAAATTTATTGCCACTTAGTCTTTCCAAGTCAGGTCTGTTGTTGTTGGGCATATGGGTGTTAAAGCAGGGAATGAAACTCCTTCCAGGTTCGTAGTGATTCCAGAGAATTTTGTGTTCAGGAAATTCAAATTCTAAGGTTGCTGCCAGTTCCAAAAGTGAATTCCTGCTGATGGTAGTAGCATACTGAAAAGGATTAATGGTTCTGGTTTATAATCTAAAT
Organism: Tricholaema leucomelas; assembly: GCA_013400475.1. NCBI lineage: Eukaryota > Metazoa > Chordata > Aves > Piciformes > Lybiidae > Tricholaema lacrymosa > Tricholaema leucomelas. The sequence goes on from WAAF01019237.1 coordinate 368,324, forward strand.
GAAACACATTTGTAGTTGGTACCAGGAAAATTTGCTTTATGCCTTTATTGGCAATACTGTGTTTAGTGGTTAATTATGCTTGAACTGAACATCTCACTGCAGAACAAAGGGACCAGATCAGAATATATTCTTACTGGTAGTGTAACAGAAATAAATGCCTATGGCTTGAGTTTATCATTCGGCCATTTTTTTTGAGGTAATAGTAACTTAATATCCTTATTTCCTCTCTAAACTAGGCATTATGAAAATCAAAACATAAAATGCAATGTAGAAAAGCAATGTAATTGTGTTAATAGGCATCATTAAGGAATGAAATGCCGAAGACAAAGTTAGATTGTTGATCTAATGAAAATAAGGCTTTTTAAGATGTAAAGGTATTCTAAATAAAGTTTTAGGTGCAAATCTGCATTTCCAGTACTAATTAACACTATATTTAGCTTAGGAACTACAAAATTTTATCATAAAATGTGAACATAGCTAATCAGTAAAAGACAGAGCTTGCACTTACTCTTTTTGTTAATTCCTGTCTTCCTCAGGATGATACAAGAGACAGTCAAGTGGTCTTAAAATATTTTTAATGTTCCTCCATGTTTGCGGACTCCACTTTTGAGGAACGAACCACATCTTCCTGTTTAGCAAACAATATTAGCAGTTGCTTCTAATGTCTGGGATGTTGATTATTTAATGCTGAATTGCTTGTAGAGAAAAGGAGCTTGGAATTACAGTGATAGAAGCTTCAAATTTCACAGGACTCCTGCAGCGCTTGGTGCAATCACTATTGTAGTTTCAGATGTTAATAAAATACAGTTAGTGGGTAACTGCTGGAACAGATTTCTTGCAGTTGTTACTTGATTTCAGGAAAAAAAAAAATCTATAATTCTTTTTTGCATGTAGTGTAATACCAGGTCAGAGGAGTGCAATCAGAAAATGTTAATGACACAAATTCTGAATTTGACAGATGAATTCAAAAATGAAGTATTTTGCAGTGAAACAAGGAAAGCCTTAGAACGTGGATGGTCTCTTCTGCTGTTAACCATGAAGATAATTTACTAGTGTTCTCTGTCTTGTTCTTTGTTGGCTGATGTTGCTAATGCCCTGTAATTTGAGACTTGCATACCTGGAACTTAGTGAAGTATTTGGCTGATTTAGTCCATTTTTGTACCCTTATAGATGTGATTTTTCCTTTTTTAACTGTTACAGCAAGACAACCTAGGATCACAGTTCAGCCATATGAGTCTTGCCCGCCAGCCACCTGCTGATCCAGCTGAACCTCATACTGCTATGTTCCAGTCCACTGTTGTTCTCCAGCCTCCACAGCAGTCTGGTTATATCATTGCAGCTGCTCCGCCTCCACCACCCTCTGGCCAACCGGTTTCTGCTCCAGGCTATTCAACATCTAGCCACCCTGTCAACCAGCAAGTCCTCCAGCAGCAGGGATACATGCAGCAACCTGTGCCACAGGTACAGTGGATCTGTTTCCATTCTGTCACAAGCTGCTTGTAAGCACTGATAGTACTGGTCTGTAATGAGTAGGCTCCCCCTCTGCTTGCAGCTCTGCCACTTATTCTGCGCTTGGGGTGGGGTTTGGGCTTACGTGCTTTGAAATGAATGACTTCAGTTTACTTGAGCAATAATCACCTAGGTGATTATTTATCTGTAGCTGATAAAAATCATGCTCTGTGTAGTTTTCTTGTGGTTCAGCTTTGGCTAAAATGTGGTTAAGTATGCTGCCCAGAGAAGTGATGGATGTCATGGAATGTGTAGATGAAACACTTCAGGACATGTTTTAGTGGTGGACTTGGCAGTGTTAGGTTCTCAGGATCACAGGATGTTAGGGGTTGAAAGGGACCTCTGGAGATCACTCAGTCCAACCCGTTTGTCAGAGCAGGACCATATAATTTAGTGCAGGTTGCACAGGGACACATGCAGATGGGTCTTGAAGGTCTCCAGAGAAGGAGACTCCACAGCCTTTCTGGAGAGCCTGTTCCAGTGCTCTGTGACCCTTACAGCAAAGAAGTTCTTCCTCGTGTTGAGGTGGAACTTCCTGTGCTGTAGCTTACATCCATTGCCCCTTGTCCTATCGTAGGGCACAAGCGAGAAGAGGTTAATGTTTGCACTCGATCTTGGAGATCTTTTCCAAGTTGTTTGATTCAGTGTCTTTGTAGAAATTGGGAATTATCACTTATGCAGTGTAAGTGGAAGTTGGCCCTTAATAGGGAAGCTATGTAGTGTATGTTATTTTTAGTTGTCAAACTATGTAAGTTTTGCATCTTTCTTTTATCAGGTGATTATTTTTGTGTTTAAATGTCTGTCTTCTATAGATGTGCAGGGAGTAAGTCTCTTTAATTGCTGTTGGTTTTCAGGTGCCAGCTTGTTACTGTACCCCCAGTCAGTACCCGCACTCCAGTCCGCAGTACCGACCTGTGTCTGTCCATTACAACACACAGCAAAACCAAGCATTGGCACAGCCTGCACAGCAGACAGGTTTGTTGGACTCCTTTATCATTCTATGAGAGTACTTTGGCTGTGTTTTCTTCCGGTTTTGCTTTTTGCACTTATTTTGTTGTAAAGTTTGAAAGAAAGTAGGAGTTCAGAGTATATGATACAGAGTGTAACTAACCTAAGGTGGAAAAATTGAGGCAGTTGTTCATGGAATTTTTTGAGCTCTTACTGCGAGTGCCTTGTGCCGTAATTTCCATTACAGGATAATAATTTATTCTTTTTTCTCTTTCAAAATTCAGAAATGAATAATTTTTGTAACTTAGTTACTATTTTTTTTAGTGACTTGCAAAGTAAAATTAATTAGTACCTTTAAATGATGTCACAATGCAGAGATGCACCTTAGCTGAAAGTTCTAAACCATGCTGTGGTATGAAAAGAGTCCTGTGTGGAAGATTCTGTTTTAATTTGTCTTTCTGTCCTATGATTAAAGGCATCTGGGTATTGAATAGAATATTTAATGATCCTAAGTGGTTAGAATTAATTCTCTGCTCCTCCTGTTTTTAGTAAAGACCTTTCAGCTGTTCCTGAGTTACTGTTCTGTGAGCATTTTCAGGCTGTATTTCTGTCTCTCTTGTTTCCAATCGTCTTTTCTCCTTAAAAAGGTTAACTGTAGCTTCCATTATTCTAATAATCTGTACTTTAAAATATTGTTATGACTTACTTGGTAAGATTTGGATTCCTGAAACAAATTTACTTCTGAGTAATATCTTAACTCACAGTCTCACTTTTCAGAAATATCTCATGATATTTGGAGGGAGAAGTCCCTAAATCAGGCTTTTATACTATGTCTTAATTGACTACATTAGATACTATTTTTCCTTTCTACTTCCTTCAGGGAGAATTTTTTTTTTCATTCTTCTCTCCACTCCCAGCTATGTGGTGCTGTATATTAGTAGGATGAAAAATCAGTTAATATTTGTAAAAGCTGGATTTACTTATAGCTGTTCTATGAAGTAGACTGCAAGAGGCATGTTTCCCTCTTCTGCAATTCTTCTAGGAAGTGCTCCAATAGCAGAATTTGATGTAGTAGTTTGGGGTTCAGTTCACAAACTGACACAGATGCACCACTTTTCACTCCTCACTATATGTTGACATTTTTTTAAAAGAAAACAAATAGTTGTTTTTACAACTACTTTCATCTGCTGCTGTTTAAAGATTATCCAACTATATTACACAACCTGCTTTCCTTTCTCAGAATTTTTAATACCTAGGCTATTTAATTGCACAAAACCTGGGGCTCAGCTGGTGTGACTTCCCTGTTCATGGGGCCAGCACATGTGAGTAGCACAGATACTTTAAACTGGGGAGCCCAATGTACACATGTAGCAAACAAAACAATCTGGGCTTGAAAGCATGGGGTGAGGGCGCATCAGTACCAAGATGCAAAGGGAGGAATCGGGTGCTACAGGGTAAGTAAGTTTCTTTCTCGTATGTTTTCAGCTCTTTACCTTTTCATTAAATTTCACTGCCTGTGATGTGGATAGGGTGAAAAGCATCAGCAGCTAAAATCTCCTGTTGTGTCCCTAGAACAAATGAAGTAAGCAAGCCATACAGGTCGTTACTTTACTGTACCTCGTACTCTGACATTTAGGGATGATGTTAAGTAGTGAAGGGGTGCTCCAGCCAATAACTGCAGTCAATCCCATTTGGTTACTTGGTGTTGACTAATGGTAGCAGTATTTTACCACCATCTGCGTAATTAGCCTCTGACTCAAAATCTCTGAACTGCTGCCTAGCCATTGCTGGCTCTCATTTACTACTTTAGAGACACATTTGAGTGAGCATTCTAGAGATGAAAGGTTCCTCATCATGCTTTCAGCTCTGTAAATTGCTCACGAGGTGGTCTGCTTTGAAATTACATCTCCGAAGATTTATTTTAAACCATAAATCTTTGTATCAAGTTGCCACACAGCTACATCTGAAGTGGTTGATGGTTATTAGGTATGGCTGGTTTTGAGGCCAGAGGCAGCATGATACTTGGCTAATACAGCAACGTGTCTGGGCAAAAATGAAAATTAACACATTGTATATTGCAGAAAAGCCATGGAGTTTATTCATCTTAGAAAGTGGTTGCTAACTATGAAATAACTATCCAAACACAAACTTAGATAAAAGATGACAGCTGCTGAGAGCATGGCAACTGAAGCCACTTCGGACTTAATAATGCAGAAGTGGCCTGACTTTATGAGCTGTTGGATTCGGGGCCGTAACACTGTCTGAGAGGTTTACATTTCTCACAGTGAACCGGTCTCTTTTTCAGCTGCTTCCTGGCTTCCTTCTTAAAGGGGTTTCAGGTGACAGTTTTGGGGAGTTGACTTTCAAAAAAATGCTTCAGTTGCCCAAAAGATACTGTGAGAAAACTCTAAGAAAGGGTGTTTTCAGCTGCCATGATGAGGACCCAGAGACCATAAGACTCATAGGTTGATTACAAGTCTTGTCTGAACTACAATTGCTGAAGGAACATCAGCTGAAGTTCAGCTAGCTTCTGCCTCACATTGGCCAGGGTTAATAGCTATAGTTGTAATCAAGCTATACCCATAGCTTGTTAACTGAGTGACTGTACTTGCTTTTCCATTCTTGTGTAAAGGCTGTGTCTCATTTTCAGTGTGCTGTTCATGAAATGTACTTCCATATTCTGCAAGTTAACTTACATTAATAGTGATTTCTTTTAATTATGTAAATATTAAGAAGCGTGCTTGTTTTTTTGTTCACTGTTTCAGAATGTTTCTGTATAGTGAGACAATCTGCTGTGGCAGGTGTGGGTTTTCTGCTGAGTGCTGCATTTCTGTCAGACCACTCCATGCAGAGGTGAAACTGTGAAGCCAAAAATAGAGCATTCTTTGGAACACTGTGGGGAACCTTCTTGGCAGTCAATTTGTATTGTTCCAGCTCTCTCTGCTTGCAAAATTGATCATGTCTGTCTCTGGAAGTGCCAGAAAAAGCTGAGAAATATTCACAGCTACATTGCAGTTTCTGGGAAATGAGGAGTTTAGATGGCAGCTGTATGGATCTGTTCTACACTGAAGCCCCACATTCTGCTGCCTTTTAGGTGCCATAGGTCATTTTGTATCAGTATACAGTTAAACATTTTGCTTATTAGGGGTATGAGATGGATTTCTATGGACACCTCAAGCTTCAGAGTTATTTTTAAATCTAATTGCAGTTCAAGCGTGTCTTGTTCTGAAGTTTTGTGTAGTTCTCTGAAAACATTTACAGTGTTGTGTGTTTCTGATTAATAGCTCTCTTGGATTTAACAAACTAAACCTTCTCCCTTTAATTTCCTGAAGCAGTATTTTGTTCAAAGTCTTTTAGCTTTCGTTGTCACAATTGCTAATAGAGATAGCCTGCTGGGACTGCAATAATGTTCATTCTACCATGTATGTGTATGATCAGTGAAGGCTGGTGGGGTTTGCTTATCAGAAGTGGTTTGTGTTAACTGGATAATTTCAGAATAGACCATGCAATATTTTAAGCAACAATTCCAAGTGAGTTTTTGCAGCTGTATCTGCTTTATTATAGTTCCATACCAAGGTAGGGAGCATGGGGAATGTCAGTAGAATGTGAATGCACACACTGTCTTGCTGTCAGTGCATCTTGACAAGCCCAGGTTTGTTATTCTGGAGCAGAAAGTGGCTTGTCTCAGACACACTGAGAGTTACGGGGTTTTGCTGCAGTGGTAAGTAGCTTGTACCTGTACAACAGAGTATGACAAAGAACTGCATTTGTGTTCTGCATGTGTTTTGGTCATGGTAGCAGTTACCTATTCTAAAACACAAAATGAAGTGGGAGTTAAGGTTGGACCTAACAACTGCACAGATTTCCTGTTTGGCATCCATACTTGGTGTGGGATTTGGAGTTTTTTGCCATTTTTGAAAGACAGCAGTTTAAGCAATAATAATTTGTTGTAGAGACACTAGAGAGTGGTAAATATGAAATTCCAAGACAACTTTGAATATAGAATGTCTTCCACTGCATCTAAACACAGCCTTTACCTGGAAGATGTTTGCAGTTCCCAGTTGTTTTTAGCATTACAGATTTCTATGGTAATTGCCCTTCTTAAAAAGATTTGCATACGTGCATTACACAAATTGTCTTGAAGTGTGATTTGGGTTTGAATTGTAGCCAAGATACTCTCAGCCCTAGGGCTCCTGAGGTACTAGCAGACATTACCATAACTAGAATTACAAAATAAAGTACCTAGAAAGGCCTTGTTCATAATAATGGACAGATAACTAGTTCTGATACTTATCTGGCATGCTTTGTTCTATTGCTTTTAGCTTTCACCTACCCAGTCAAGGTGTTAATGCATGTAACCCACTTAGAGTGTAAATCAATATGGCAAGCATGCGATGGCAGCATTGCAAACAGTATGTAAAGAATCTCATGCTGTATCCAAGTGAATAGATCTGCTGATTTTGATGTTGGCTTCTTATATGCATGATATGTTCAACTCTGAAATAGCCAGGTTTAGAGAGCCATTGAAAAATGCTACACATACATTTTCACATAGGCAACTGTGTATAAAACATGTTCATTATTTCAAAGTAAGAGTTAAATGTATAATTTCAGGTTACCAGGTTTTGCCCAACCAGCAGCAAAACTACCAGGGTTTAGTTGGAGTTCAGCAGCCTCAGAGTCAAAATCTAGTCAGTGGCCAACACAACAACGTTGGGAATCAAATTCAAGGTGTGATTGTTCCATATCCTTCAGTGCCATCATATCAGGTGAGCAGTGCATTTAAAACTATCCAATAACTCTTGTGTATGATTTTAACTTCAAAATTTTCTTTAAATTTTATTTTTAAATGCATTACTTTGTAAATGGCAAAAAGCTGCACACAGTTGTCAAAGGTGAGCTAGGAGACAGAAATTTGAAAAACAAACCAAAACAAACCCTAACCAATCAAACAGAAAAACAACCAAACTAAAACAACCCCACAACTGAGATGAGAAGAATTTCTGTCTCAAGTGTACAAGTTCTAGTCCTGTTGAAAGCCAAGTGCTGTGTTAATTGTGATTCAGAGAGTGAGAGAGGAAAAGTTCAAGATTTCCCATCCTACCACCTTCCTTCCTATTGTAGAGGAAAAAATCTTTTTTCCAGTTTAGGGGAGGATAAAAAGTGCTTGTTATTTTAAATAAAGCACTCTTCTTTCATCAGCTATTATCACAGGTCTTCAGGAGTTAGAGAACTCCAGAAGATCTTTCAGCTTCTGGGTTTTTTTGAAGTTCTTATAACAACACAGGTGATGGTCAAGAGGAAGAAGGAATCATCGTCCACTGATGTAAATCTTACTGTGTTCTCAATTTTAGGTTTCGGTGCCTCAAGGTTCCCAAGCAGTGCCCCAACAGACATATCAACAGCCTGTTATCATTCCCAGCCAGTCAAATCAAGGGTTGCCCACCACAGGAATGCCAGTTTACTACAGTGTCATTCCATCAGGCCAACAGAATAATTTAAGGTGAGTTTAACAGAGTTATTTGATTTCTCAGTAGCCAGGCTTAGGTTTTTTGTAGTAACTACCAGGGTCTGCTACATAATGTATTTTAAAGGCAGGTTTATAGACAATTTAGTATCTGCTTTTACTGTTAAGCAGCTAACTAAAACAACCAGTACTGCTTTAAGTGGGACGTACTTGCTAGACCGGAAAACATTGTTTCCATTTCACTCTCTGCAAAACTGCAGTACAGTTCCAAATCTTAACTTTCCTGCATTCCTTTTCTTGCATGGTGTTTTCAGTCACAGTGCCTTTTTGCAGTGACACTTAAGATGACTATCCATATGCACTGGTTTTCTCAAAGGTACTACTTTAGGTGTAGAGAAAAGAGTTTGAGTCTCAGAAAAAGGCAAGCTTCCTTTTGTTTTTGGAGCTTTGTCTGGAAGGAGCTTAGCTTAGTGAGCTTGCATGGCTAACAAGGCCTGCTGGCACAAATCTGGCTATGAAACAAGTGTAGGAACTTTTTCCTACTTTCATTTGATAAATAATGTTTTGTGAACCTACCTTGGCAACAGCAAATTTGCCTACATATACTGACCTCCTGATGTATGCAGCTGTGTCCCCAGTGCAGTTTGAAGGTTGGTGACAGAACAGATAGGCAGAGACCTAAAAGAATTCATTAGGATTGATGCTTGTTACAAGGTTTTTTTCTGTTTGTTTGAAGTTACAAATGTGTGTTATTTAGAAATACCTTGGTTGCAGCTTTCAAACAAGCAGCCGTGTCCTTTTCTGAGTGCAGAGGCTTAAATAGCGTTTGTGTCATTGTATTCTAGCAGATGCTGTGCAGCAAATTCCTCTTCTTTGTGTCTGAAGGTTCTTTTTATCCTTCTCATCTGTAGTTATATTTGAGGTTCAGTGAAGTCATAGGTAGACATAATCCAAGACATTTTTGAAGTACGTTTTTCGTTGCTTGATCTTTTGCATCATTTAGAATGCACCTGTCTTTTGAACAGGGAAACATTTGTCAGGAATTCAGAGCAGACCAGCAACTAATGACAGCATCTTGCTTTTATCAAAACAGTTCTGTTGCAGCACTTGGACAAGGCCTGCAGAACACTGTTCTGCAGGAACTGAGTAGCTTCACACCTGCAGGTTCCTGCTGAAAACTATAATCACTAGACAGATGAGAAGCTGTGTCAGAGCACACATCCCATGCAGACAGAAACCCGTCTGGTTTAGTTCTCACTGAGGTTTGTCTGCTTTAATGGAAGGGAATCTTTACATTAAAATTATATAGCTGAACTATTGGACAAAGGTTGGAGGAATGAAGGACAGGATTCTATAAGCACCATTCTGATTATGGTCCACCAACTTGATGTTCAACCTCTGGCAGTATGTAGTTAGTGGTTAGACTTGCCTGTGTCTGTTACCTGTTTTTTTTCCCCTGAATGCCTTGAAAAATACCTGGCATAAATAAACATATCCTTTTCCTACATATTCCAAACAGAGAAAAGGTGGTTTATCTCCTTATCTTCCTTTTCCCCACACCCTGTTTGTAAAGCCATGGAAAGACACTCATCTCTTGAAGCTGTGTTACTGCACACTGAATCAGAGGTGTGCTGCTTGTGGTGAAAAGAGCTGGCTTGGCTGCATGGGGCCAGCCTCCATCTGAGGGACTGCATCTGAAAGTCTCATGGCAGGTTCTGTGCTGATAATTAAACTCAGACCTAATTCAGGTTAACTGGGAAAGACAGCAAATGTGGGGTTTTTTATTATTCTACATGACTTTATGCCTACACAGCACTATGGATGCAAAAATAGCTTATCAAAATAGGTCAATCAGTACAGCTTCTTAATGTATGCAGGACATGGTTTTAGGCTAGAAGAGATGTGAAACGTCAGTCTCCTGAAGAATGAGTAGATTGGGGGCAGGTCAGAATATTATTGACCTTTAATATAACAGAGTATCAGTGACTTGCAGTATGTGTAGACAGCAAGTGCATGACTGTAGTGAAAGAAGTGTAGCATAAGTGCCTGTTAGTCATGTTCTTTTTTTATTATTATTTTTACAGTTCATCTGTAGGATATTTGCAGCCTCCTGGATCAGAGCAGATACAGTTTCCTAGAACATCATCACCATGCAACTCACAGCAGCTTCAAGGACAGCAGTGTGCAGGTTAGAGGCATGACGTTTTTATTGAAAGTCTTCAAAAAGGCTTAGCTGTTACTCTGCTGGCTAAATGATTATTTGCTGGTAAGGGTTTGATGTACAATTTGCAGATGTCCTTCTGGGTTCCAGTGTTGAAGTTGTGTTGAGGCAGGTTAACTTAACATCTCTTATTTGTTTATCATTGAAAGATCTAAAGTTACTGTCTTAGAATTTAGTAATGGGCATTGTACCACCTTGCACATCTGCTTGTGAGTGGGGACAGACACAAGAACTGTGTCAGCAGTGACTTTCATCTGTTCATAAATAGCTACATGGGAGTGGAAACATTAAGATTTGGGTTTACATTTGATAGAACCATCAAGGTACATTCTGGAAGCAGTCTCTTTTACTCAGGAAGATTTCACTACTTCTAGATTTCACTTAATGCAGTAAGAGTAGCACTTGGAAGCTCCTGAGAAGAGGGTGAAAACTGTATGACTTCTGGTTAGAGAGAAGAGGTAGCTTTTTTTGACCTACTGAAAAGCCTAAATGAAGTGCTCTGAAGCTGTGTGTGGTGTGTTTTTACAGCAGCCTTATTTACTGCTTTGTTTTAATAGTTTATAGCAACCATTCAAGTCAGAAGCCATCACCTTCTACATTATTGCCACCTTCATCAAAGTCAAAGCCACAGCAGGCTGCTTCCATTGTGCACTACAGCATAGTGTCTCCACCCTCATCATGTAAAAGTTCACCCACTGCTCTTTCCATCATGCAGCCAATAAAAGGTACATTTTTCATCTAAGCCTTTCTGTCTAGAAATCGGTCATAAATTGTCACCTTGGTTTTGTGGCTCACTGCAACTCGAGTGCCATCTCTGCAAATGCTTTTTTCATGATTCTTCATTTGAATTGCTATTTCTATAACTTATTTTGATGATAACTTTGGACTTAATTGAAACAATAGCAAACTTCTTGGGGCAGCCTGGAGGCAGCCTTCAGCAGGTAAGTGTCACTCATCTTCTGCACTTAAGTGCTTAAGCACTAAAGCTTTGCATTGCTTTCATCTACAAAATACTAGGGCAGTTTTTAGAAGATGTATAAATGACATGTGAAAACAGTGGTGACATAGAGCTTGTCCTACCCATGAAATGTTTTTCAGTGTTAATGTCCAAACACTTGAACTCTGAATTTGCTTTACCACTTGGAAACTCTTGGGTTACATATTGATCTGATTGTGTTGCAGATAGCCCTAAACAGTTACATGTTATTTTGCTGTGCAATAACATTGAAATACTCATAGTGTGGCTCTCACAGGGACAGAGCAGGGACTGAAATCCATATCCTCTGCTAAACTTAGCCAGATACCTGATGCTTCCATTTTGTAGCATGTGGTTAGAACTTTTTGCCATTAAAGTGTAGATGTGAAAAGGCTGCTGGTATTTCACATGATTTTTATAAATATCAGTGTAGTGAATATGGCAGAATGCAGTTTACAAAGACTAATAGTTTTACTATTACGAGCTCATTATCCTCAACTGTCCTATCCAGTCTTTCTTTTTGTGGAGCCTGGGGTATGAAAACGATAGCTCATTTTAAAAGATAGAAGACGAATGCATTTTGTAATCTGTATCTGATGCTATGCTACTAACTGATGCTATGATATAGGTAGGAAATGGAGAAGATTGCAGATTCCTCCTTCAAAGGTGGAATATTAAATTATGTTTAAACTATGTGTTTTGATCCTGGTTTCTGAGAAATATCATAAACCGTGGGTAGAGCAGGTAAACAGGACGTTGTCTCAATTAGAGCCAGGTCAAAGAGGGAAGACAGCTTCCCTCTAGGGAAGCCTTTCATTACAATTCCTTATGCTAGACCCTCACAGAACAGCACTGGCTGTTCAGCTATTCTCCCTGACTTTGGCTTTTGTATAGCTGTCACAGTAGCCAAGTGGTAAAGGATGTGGGGGTCAATGCACAATCTCTGCCCAGAAGAACGCTGCTATATAGAACTTATAAAGAAGAGGTAACTTTGCGTCTGGCTAAAGGTTGATCCCAGGTCTTTCTGATGTATGCTGTCATATCAGAAAATCTGGGTTGTTACTGCCGTGCATATTTCTAACTCAGTAACTTCTGTATTTAAATGAAGCATATTTTTGCTTAATATCACATGTTCTTCTGCACACTGCTCTGGCAGTAACTGCAGTGAATGTTTAATACTTTCAGCTGCTCCTACAATGAATGATTTTTTTTCCAAAGCACTCTCAAGAATGAGCTTCAGTGGTTCTGCAGTCTCTAATTCTAGGAAGCTCTGTCCTAGCTAACTATCACAGATTTACCTAACATGGCAAATGTGCAGCAGATGCTGCTCTATTTAGTTCTCTAAAATTCAGCAGCTTATTTAGCAAAACATTGATTATTTCCCTCTTCTTCCCTCCCCACCTCCCCTTCATGTCTGTTCTACTAAAATGACAAATTAAATGTGTGATGAACTAACTGCATCCTCTGAACTTGTCTTGTAGCAGTAGCACCACCACCAGGTGGAGGAGTAGTAATGATGCAGCTAAACATACCCAACAGCCCTCAGCCTCGGAACCATTCACCTCCACAGTGGAAACAGAATAAATATTACTGTGATCATCAAAGGGGGCAAAAGTCCACAGAACTTAGCACTTTAGACAGTGCTGCACAGGTATGAAGCTTTGGTTTCTTCTTCAGGATGACTTAAAGTACATCTTTTCATGAAAATGAAAATTTTCTTGGGAAATAAAAATCTCTTGTAAATAATACTCAATATAGATATTTTAACTTAAGTCTTCGAATGCTATAGCTGTTATTTAGCTTGTTTGACTAGACTCTTAAATCACTAATTTCTAGTTTATTCCAGTTGCAGCATAGTCCTCAAGTAGGTAGCCCTGCCACCTCACCGACCCAGTCACCAGCACCAGCTCAGCTATCAACCATGAAGAACATCCGTCCCACATTAACACCTCTTTCTATCGTGTCTCAGTTTTCTAGACCTTTTGTCCCTGGACAAGGTATATTTTTAATTAACTAAAATGTGTGTTATCTTTTCTGTTTGAATGTTTTAAAATACAAGATACATGAGGATTTTCTGACAAGCAGTGGCTCAGTTTAGTAGAACGCTATTGAAGCAGGGTCGTCAAAGTTACTCGAGCATCGTGTAGAATTTCACTTTATCTCTTGGCACTGACTCTGCCGCCTGTATTCTCAAAAGCTTTTGATCATCTTGCTATTGTGAGAGCTTCTGTAACCCACTAGCTTTCGCATGTGTGCAATTCCTTGTTTCTGCATTGAAAATATTTGACATAGTTAAGCTTCACATTCTAACCATAAATCAAGAACGTGACATGCGCTGTCACAAAGGGTATAATTTTAGAGCTCAAAGATAAATGTATAACTAGCTGATCTTGATACATAAGGTTGGCATGTTATCTTTTGGAGGAAAGGATCTAGAAATGCAGTGTTGAGAGAAATGTTCTGCCAGACTTGCTTATTAGTTGATGCTGTGCTGAATCAAACCATTGCCTAACAGAGATTTCTTCATTCCTTTGTGGAAAAACTGGCAAAATGGGACTAAAGCCTCTAGCCACTACTGTTGCTACTCTAGTTAGTATTTCAGATGGTATCCACTCAGAAAAATAATCTCTGTAGAAGAATTTCAGTCCTCTGCTGCCCTGTCAACATAAAAATAAAAATAGGGATCACTGAGATACTGGTAACATTAGAAAACCCACATTTGTCAGTTTGCAGAGTTGTCTGGGCATAGTTCCCAAAGTCAGAGTTAATGGATCTGCTTCACAGAAAGATTTACACTAAAGAAAAGCTTACAGAAAATTCTGTGTCTTCCTTATTGACAAAGAAAACCTTCTTTTTCTGTCTTATCTTATCCTCTGCATAATATTTCTCATTGCTGTTGTGAAGAATCCAGGTTGCCTGTAGAAAAGTGTATTTCTCAGCTTTCTTTGGCTTCTGTGATTGCTAAAATCTTCTATTCCATTGTCTCTCTTGATCATTGAAACAAATAGAAACGTGATAATATATCTGGCTCTAATTAGGGATATAATCATGAAAATGATTTAATTAGTACACTGAGAGGAGCTGTGGCCATATTAAGATAGTGAAATGAGAGGATTTAGATAAGACTGCAGTAAAGAAAAACTGTGCCAAATCTTGGCTTTGTTAGCCTAGCCAAATGCATAGTTACTCTGCCTTCCTTTCTGTGTAAGATATATATCCTGAATGGAACTTGGAGGAACATTTCATATAGCAGAAAAACCCTTCTAATTACCTTTCTCTTTAAGGAGATGCCAGATACCCATTGCTTGGCCAACCCCTGCAATACAATCCACCACCTCTATTACGTGGACAAGTAACAAGCCAACAGGTATTAAAGAGAACAATGTCCTGGCAACACTGAAATAAACCAACTCAGGACTATCATTACAACCACCATGAACAGGGGAATATGTTATTGCATTATAAAAGTAGCTGAGTGGAAGGTGCTTGCTTTCCACTAACAGCTTCATTCTCTGTGAATACTTCCCATTGTTCTTTGTTGGGGTTTTTTGGGAGGGTTGTTGTGATTATTTTTTTTAAACAAACAAAAAATGGTGATAAGCATTTTCCTGAACTTTGTTTTTAAGCACAGTGCAGATGATGGATTTTTTTTTTTTTAAGCCATTCACTGAGTTCCAAAAATATTCATAGAGAGAATGTTTGCTGAAAGGTTTTTCTTTTGAGTAACAGTTTCAAAACAAACAGAAAATACATGTGGATATTTCTAAGCAAAGAGTGGGTTTGTTGCTTACAGGAATAACATAACAAAAATACTAGTGCTAGCAAAGCTACCCATCTACTTAAATTTCTGGGACAGGCACATAGACGTCTACTTCTTGTTAGGTCAGTTCTACCCAAGGTCAGCCAGAAGATGTGACAGATTTGGCTGGGGAAAGTGGTGGGTGTGGATTGGGTTTTTTTCTTCCTTTAATTTTTTTCTTCATCCTTTTCTTCCTTTATTCTGAAGCCAAGGATTGAGTCTCCCTCACTACAAGATTGCTAATTCCAAGACTAAAACGGAACATGACAATCTTTTCTGTATCATGGTAGCTCAGGTTGTTTTCCAGACATTCCTCTTCCCTGTTTTTTCACTGAGCTGACCAAGAAATTTTAAGGTAACTGGTGGATTGTCTTTAAAGTATGTTATTTATGTTGATCTTTCCAGTGTCAACCTGGAAACAAACATGGAAACAGGGGAAAGAAACCGGCAAAGAAGGCTGCTTCAGCAGATCTTGGTGCAGGAGAACCAGGTAGAGAATTGCTGATAGACACAGTCCACTTGAGAAATTAATTATGGTGATGGGCAGGGAATGTAGTAAGAAAAGCACAGATGAGGAAACGGACAAGAGTGTAATTGGACAGAAATGAACATGGCAAACACTGGGAACAGAATGATGGAGAGAAAGGCTTGATCTGAAGAGAGGGGAGGAAGGAGGCTAAATGAGAGAAGTGTAATTTTGAAGGCTGGAGAAAAGACCAGAGAAGATCAGCACTTGAATAGGAAAAGCAATTTGGTCAGTTTACTGGACATAAAGCCTATGATACAGTTACATTACATATTGTTATATTAAATGTATGTGCCCTTGCTTCCTTTTACTTGCATGAAATGGAGAATCAAACATAAAACATAACCTAGTTTGTGCTTTGTTGGTGAGGTGTGTTTTTTTCCTTCTAATACAAATAAGCACATGATTCTGGGGGACATATTAGGAGATCTGCAGATTAGCTCCTTGGAGCTGGTGAAGATTTCATCCAAGTAACACCTGACATCAGCTATCTTCAGATCTTTACTGGAAAAAAATATTGTTGCAAGTCTTACCTACTATCATCTCTTTGCAGAGTTACAGATAATCAGCTTTTCTAACAATTTAGAGTAGAATTATTTAAGCTAAGACAGACTACTTTTTAGCACAGTGCTGTATGAAGAGTTAACAGGCAAAGCCTGTTAGTGAGGTGCTACAATGACTTCTAAAACCTGCTGCAAAATTAGGCGTTATTTTGTTTGAGTTTTTTCTTCCTCTCTCTTTTGAGGGCTCTCTTTGTATTCTCAGCTTTTATTTGCATGCTTGTAACTGTAAGCAGTGCTACATGTGAAAGCAGAAGGCTCTCTAGACCACGAAAAACTGTATGCCTGTGTATTTGGTATCAGCCAACTTGGAGACTGGTATGAAATGACACATTTTCCATTGTACTTGTTGTATTGTTAAGTGCAATGACCAATTTAGTTTCATTTTCTTGTTTCAGTTGTGGGAAAAGTTCTAGAAATTACTGAGCTGCCAGAAGGTATAACTCGTGTGGAAGCAGAAAAACTATTTGGAGAACTTTTAAAAGTTGGTGCCAAGATTCGGTGGCTGAGGGATTCGCAGTGTCTGCAGACACAGCAGCAGCACCATCGCCGTTACTGTGGCAGTGGGGACGGTAGCGTGAACACTGAGCCATCCAAACCTAGTGACTTGGCTTCCACGTACACGGTTCTAGCTACGTTCCCTACAATGTCAGCCGCTCAGAATGCATTGAAGAAACAAAGCAGTACCTCAGTGAACAAGTTCAGGCTGAGAACAAGCAAGAAGCACTACGACTTTCACGTTCTGGAAAGGGCTAGTTCTCAGTAGCAGTTACATCAGTGGACACTCAGCCTTTACTACTTCCATGTCGTCCTCTCCTTGATTGGCTTGATGTTATGAGGTTTTTGTTCTCTTCATAGAACCTCCTGGGAGTGTTTTGTCATGACATTAGCCATTGAAGAGTTAACCCAATTATCTAGCCAGATGAAGAAAAAAATAGAGTTTATCCCAGACAAGAGCAAGGAATCATCTTTGAGACAGGCATCTGTCTACAAGGAATGCTGTTGAAATGCCCCCTACTTTTATAGTAGTTTTGTTTTATATTTTTGAATTCTTGTATCAGATCCAAAGTTCTATTGTACAGCAAACGTTCATAAGAACCATATTCAGATTTGTATTTTATAATCCCTTTTCACAGCCAGCACACAGCTGTCCATTCCAAGGCAGGAACCTGAGGATTGGTGGAGGGGAAAAGAGAACCATTTCCTAATATTTACACTCATTTTCTAGAAAGCTACTCCAGATCTTCAAGTTAACCTGTTCTTTGTCCCTTGTTGTTTTGGTTTTTGTTTCGTTTTGTGGGTTTTTTGTTGGTTGGCTTGGGGTTTTTTGGGTGTTTGTTTGTTACGGGGTTTTTGTTGAGTTTGTTTTGTTGGTTTTTTTAAGAAGGAGGAAAAAAAAACCAGACCATAATTGTAGGAACTAACTCCTTAGATGGTCATTTATTTTTGAGATTCATTCAAGCAATGTGAAAAGGAATTACAAATAGTTTGTACTCTTGAAGGATTTGCTTCTGATCCAGCAAGTTTAATAATTATTTAAAGGGGAATATGAATAGGTTACACTGAATCACATTTTAATATTTCTTTTTAGCAAAAATGTGGAGAAACTGAAGTGTGTCTTCACAAGTGACAAAATGTTTGCACTTTAATTGTGTTCCCACCAGTATGGATCTCTTTATTTTCCTTTTCACACTAAGGTAATTGTGTTTGATAAGTGCTGGAAACCTTTTTAATGGTTTAAGTTTTCATCATTTGCAGATGCTCACTGGACATTAAAGACTTAATGCACATAAATGAAACATTTTTTTCAAGTTGTGTAATTTGCAAGGCTGTACAATGTGTGCTGATGCAAGCCTTTTTCAGTTCAAAAAAAATAAATGTTTACAAACACGAACTTTCAGTGCACTTGTTTAAACTTCTGAGTTTTCTGAAACCAGGGTGAACAGGTATTAACGGTTTAAAGCCCTTCAAATGTGACAAATGAACTTAATACTAGAACTTCTCAACCGCTATTACTCTTCTTGAAGCATTACATTGTCCTGCCCTTCATCATTTTAAAATGTTTCCCTGCGTAAGTAAAAACAGAGAGAAATGGATCAGACTGCTCTGTGTTTGTTATTTTTGGCACAGGCAGAGATTTCGCTGTGTGGACTAGCAACTCCTGTCATTCTGAAGGATGCATTTATAACCTCTGCAAGTGTAAGCTCCAGGTAAATGTTCAGTTAATAGCATTTTAGAGAAAAACAACTTAGGTGTGTAAGGCAGCATTAATTTTCATCTTGTAAACAAAAAAATCCTGTTCCTGGTTGACCAAACACACACAAGAAGTGGTAAGGACAGTCCTGTGCATGTTCAGTGCTTCAAACCCTTCACCTGATGAATTAAGACACGTGGAACAAAACTGATCTTTCTGAGAATAATGCAGTCTAATTAATTAGATTTGAATATGAGACTTGATTCTGAAAAATGCTTAGCAGCAGGTATTTATGTGACTAAAGGCAAACTTAAAACTCAGATGTGCCCCTAAAACAGGGGAAAATGTTACGATTCAAGCCCTTTGGCAAATGACACTTAACCCTGTCTGCTTCCCTAAAAGAGTGATGCTTCTTGGTGTTTGTATTCTTAAGAGTGCTACTTCGTGAGTGAATATCCACCAGGGGGTTATATTTTTTTGCTGCTCAGGAATAGATTGCTGTATCTCACTGCACCCAAACCTGAAGATAATAAGAATCCTATCTTATGAGGCTATAATACTCCCCTCTAAACAGCACAGAGAAAACATGACTGACATGCAGGTTCTGTCACTGCCTCTTGCTGATTTGCAGTGCTGGTTTAAGTTTATGGGTTTAATCCTATAAGAGTAGTTAGCAGATTAAAATCTGTAATGACAGCTGTCACAACCCAGAGGGGCAGCTGCCTCCTACAGCCCACACATTCCAAGACAAGATTTTTTTCATTGCTGTAGCCAAGCAGACAATTGCTGAGAGCTTCTATCTCTTCCTAATGATGTAGAGAACTCAATCTACTATCAAACTGAACCATTTCTAAAGGATATTCTTTGACTTGCTTCATTTAATGAATTTGTCCCATAATAACCAAAGAGAAGAAAATTTAAGAGTGGTAAGTTAAGAACATGAGCAATCCAAACACAAGGATGTCTTAGAACTTTTAATGCTGAGGAAAAAGCACCAGAATAACCAGAAAAGTCAAACAGATCTGGGTCTTACCTACTGCACCAAGAGCTACTTTTTCCTCATTTTTTTAACAGTTATATTATCACATAAAATGCATCCCTGAACTATGAACAGATTCTGTATTGTTTATGGTGTTACAGTGAAACAGATAATTCAAAATTAGTAAAACAACCTTACTCAGGGAACATTCAAAATGACATAGCCTAGAGGCTGGATTTGGGTGGATCGTAACAGCACACCTGAGAATCGACTCTCAGCCTCCCCATGGCTGCATAACTACAGCCTCATGGGTTTCAGCGTGACTGCTTTGGTATAAAGTGTCCATAATAAACTTCTTGTATTTTACTTGAGACTCTTCCCTGAGCAAATGTTAACCTATTAGTATTTTAAATCCTTTTCTTTCATGCACATATGGATGCTCAGGAAATGACCTAAAGTAGAAGAATGCTTACAAAGAAAGACATCTAGCACTGTGGTGTACTGAAGACTGTAGTACTCAAGTGTTTCTACCTGCAACCATCCTCGATCCTCTGGTCGCGCATGCTTTCTGCAGAACACGTTTCAAAATCCAGGTGGACAGCAATACATAGGTAGGTGGACAGCAATACATAGGTGGGAGTTTAGTTTTGTCAGAGCCCAACACAAATTGTTTAGCTTGATGAATCAAGATTGCTTTACAGTTAAGATTTGTTTTGTCCTGCTTTAGTCAAATACACTTCTGTCTAGTAATGCATACTGCTTATCTTTCAGCGTGGTGTTATTCTCATGCTGTGATGCTCATCTGTGGCTTAAAACTTTTTTGATGTCTCTGTTTTGAGATTATCTTGTTTGTACCAATGTGTTTGGATACCTGAGAGAGTCAAAATTGCAATTAACTTCCTTTATAAATACCTACTTTAGCTCCATGACATCTTTTTCCCTGGAAAAATGGTGCAGGCTGTAATTTCTTATATTTAGTCCTGAAGCAAAGAATGTTTACATGAAGTTTTGGAGAAAATTAATCAAACCACTTATATGCTGCAGGTCACGAAGAATTATTGTAGCTGGGACTTTTATTTTTTTGCAGATGAGAAAGGACACATTTCAGTCAGCTCAGTCTTAGGAAGGTTGATGTGCTGCCTCTATTCAATATCCTGCTCCTGTTGACATTCAAAATGTTTTTGGTTTGGGTATTTGGCTACTGATTACAAGTGTAAACTTCAGGTGCACAAAGTTAGTGTGACTACATTTTGGAAGCCTTAGTTCTCTGGTGTAAACCAGAACCCTTAGAAGGGCCTAGTGTCCAAAACATTCTGACAACTAAGTCCCTTAAGTTCTCTTGTTGTGGAACCTGAGGCCACAGTCACTATTCACATCTGAAAACTTCAGGTGCAAGGTCTGGTGTAAATGAAGTTTCCTCTTGGCTAAAGATAGGTGCAGTTACATTCTTGTCACAACCTACATGAGCCTCTTAGTTCAAATCTGCCTTGTGTGTTCAGCTTTGCAGAGTGGAAGCTCAGACCAGACTGTCTAGCAGCCCCGTATTAGCAAAGTTTCAGTTTGATCCTGCTTAGAACTACTTGATGGTTCATGATGTTTGAAGTTTGTGAAAATTTAGTCAGGTTGAAAAGGAATCTTGCTAAAGAGACAATTAAGCATAAAAATTTGGTCCAGGGTACGAGCACTTTGGTGTCTGATGCTGGTTTTGTGTTTTACCAGTGGATGCGTAGAAGCCTAGTTGTTAACCCCAGATACATGCAGCTACAATGAGCTGTTTCTCTGAAGAGAAACCTGAATGCTGGGTAAGAACAGTGCTGTAAACCAAGGGGCATATGTAAGTCTGTATGTTGCTACTAGTTGTATGCTTTTAAAACTGGTGCAGCCGTGGATAATGCTGAACAGTGACATTTACTCTTAATTACAGCAGCAGAAGCACATGCAACAATAACTCTTTGACACTACAGTCACAGAATTATAGTTTTTAAAATGTAATTATTTGAGAATGTAATATAAATAATTCCTGATGATGTAGAAGATTGTGCATGCTCACAGAAGTTACCTGTCCAGTTGTTAGTTAAGATCATTTTTCATATTTGAGCAAAATTACCTCCTTGCTTGCAGTGTTGTAGAAATTTCTGAAAAATAGCAAAATAGCTTCCAAAGAATATGGTGTCCCTCACCCTTCTCATGCACCTTAGCCATTTGAAACTTAGTGTTTCAAATGAGACGCAATAAATGCAAACTACAGCTGCACAAAAAATAGTGCAATACAATCAAAATTCTTTACAGAGCTTAAGATACTAACACACGTTACAACCTAACCACCTTCCTCTCTCTGTACCTACATAAGAGAGATGCCTTTTTAAATTGCAGTTTAATACCATCCACTCTTTGTATTGTTCTTAAATTTGTTTCATAGCAGGACAATACAAAAAGTAATACCATCTCGGGAACAAAGCTATAGTGTTCTCACAGTAACTTCTTCAAGAGACTTGCAAAGGCACACTGTATGTATGCATAGCTTACCCACTCAACAGGATTACTGTGACATGTGCTGCATCCATAGAGAGATAACACTTTTTTTGTGTTGCTGTTAACTCTGATATGCCTCTTCTTGCTATAGCTTTGTAGGTTTTGGGGTTCGCTTTTTTCAGCTGCCATTATCCAGTGGCTATTCTAATTAAGTTACACGAAGTGCAGCCATGAAAAGCTTTTCAGGCTTAGAGACTGCTTAAGGTTTTGGCCTTCAAATGTTAGACCGTGTCTGTCTCAACAGCAGTTACCCAGGTAGTCACAGTTCCAGTGGTGATTCAGCAAAGTTTTAACAAGACAAAAACTAATGCTCTCAACAGAGCATTTGAAATAAACTGTCCTGTTCTTGTTACTGTCCCCCAAAGAGATTGCTTGCCTTTGCTGTCTGCACCTCCACTGCGGTTGTGCCATCCCCTCCTGGCCTGGCTCACCAGGGCGCACGGAAAATGCCCTAGCCTCTTAACCTCTCATGGAGGATTTGTGTAGGCTGTAGTCTCCATTTTTTTTGACCTATTTACCATCAAACACTTCCATCCTGCATCCTTTTTCCACTCTGTTAGACCCATGGCTTTGCCAGAGTAGAGGCCTGGTCCAGGGTTAACAGTGGTCATCCTGTCCTTACCGCCACGAGCAGTGGATGCCTTTCTCCCTGCAGCAGCCCCTAGCCTGCCTCAGCCATTTTGAGGCAGACACAGGTCGGGGCAAAGCAGTGCCGTGGAGACGCGCGAGGCACCAAGGCGCAAGATGGCGCCCGGCCGAGGCGAATCTGCCGCCGTCCCACGCCTGACACAGGCTGGACGCGCGACACGCGCGGCCGCCAATCAAGAGGCGACTTCGCGCCGCGGTCGGTGGCGCACGCGCAGGGCCGGCGGCCGTTGCGGCGGAGACGGCGCGTGCGCTTGGCGGCGGCTCGCAGCGCCCGCGGCCGCTGGCACCATGATGTGGTTCGGAGGCTCCATCCCGGCCGCCATCGCCGCCGCCAAGCAGCGGAGCTCGGTCTTCGTCGTGTTCGTGTCAGGTACGGCTCGACCGGGGCGAGAATGGCCGTGTTGGGCGCCGAGCCTTGCCCGCTCACCAGCTTGCGGCCGCCTCGCTGTCGGGGCTGGGAGTAGCTGCCGCTGAGGCAGGCCTCTGGGCTGCGGTGCAGTCCCTGAGGCTGACCGGAGCAACTCTGAGCTCCGGCGGCGCAAGGCTCGAGTGCAGTTACCACTGCCCCCCGGAATGCCGCTGCTCACAGCCTTCACCGTCGGGTGGGCCCAGCTACCCGCGGCCGTGTCCGCCGGCGCTGCTCGTTCGCTCGCCTCCCGGCGGAGCTTGCTGGAGGCTTCGCAGCGCCTTCTCCAGCTGTTGCTGCTTCCACCTCCCGCCGCGCCGTGATTTCTGCTGTGTCAGTACGAGTCCCCGCTGTCCGGCCTGGCCGTGCATTAGCGGCCGTAGAGCTGTTTCAGGCCTTGGCTCTGTGCCTGCAGTGGTTTATCGTGGCGTTAGGTCGAGCTCCAGGGCAGTGACATCGGGTGTTAAGATGTTTAGCTTTTCCTTTCGTTGGATCCTTGCATAAGACTGCATTCAGTTCTTACTGATGTAACTTTCGTACTCACTAGTGTACCGCGTCCGTTCCAGTTCTCTGCACTGTTCTGTAGTTAAAGCCCGTAGAAACTCACATTTCTTTGTGTACGTTCTCATTCTGACTTGAAAGAATGAGGTTAGAGAAAGGAGGATGTTAGACTCGTTAATTTTCCGATGGTGTGTTTATGTGTGTTATTTCTTTTCTGTTTACTGTTGATTGCCTTCAGTGTTTGTCGCTTGAAGTTTTCCAGATGACATCTAAAAACAACTACCCTAAACCTTTGGCTAGTGTAATTCTCTTAATAATTGTTGAACCATGGGATCTGCTTTGCTTCAAGAAGAAGTTCACTCCCAAAAGCGATGTGAACGGAAAAGTGAAGTGCGGTTAAGTTTCCTTGTTGGCATAAGTCTCCTTATATTTTCTGCTGCTGGAAACCGTTGTCTTCGTAGCTCGCATCGTGCTCTGTTGGTGTTGGAGGAAGGGATGGAGTGGTGTAACAGGCTCAAAGGCTGTGAATCATGGTGGCAGGCGAGTGCAATGTTGTGAAAGCCTTTTGCCACTAGTGAGTTGGTTTGTGTTTATTTTTCAGGGATAGAGTGTGTTTGCCTACAGCACCTGCATGAAAGCTCTCTGTCTTCATAATCAGTAGTAAGATTATTGTAGTACGTTGTATGAAATTAAATGGAAGCCAGATACTAAACAAGAAAAAAACTTTGTGACGTGGGTGTTTTGCAACGCTCCGCATCTTCGTTGGTGAAACATAGTGTGCTGTGACTTGTGTAAAGGCCAGTCTTCCTCCCAACTCCCTGCTCGAGGTGAAAAGTTCACTGCTAGATTTCTCGGATGTTTCAAATCCTCCATGTTAGTGTGGCAAGATACTGGGGGGTAGCTTCTGTGCGAAGCTGCTGAAACTACCTGTGTCTGCTGGAGCAAACGCCAGTCTACCCCAAGATTCACCCACTGCTGGCCATCAGCAACACTGCTAAAACCTCTGATAATATATTTAACAAGTTGGGGAATACTGCTGGTCAAGGAGTGGAGGAGACAAGTGTGATGAAACAGCTTCATAGACACCAAAGTCAGTGGAGGAGAGCAGGTGGTGCTCCCGGCACCAAGGCAAAGATTCCCCTGCAGTCCATGGGGAAGCAGCCTGTCCCACTGGAGTAGGTGGATGCCTACAGTAGGCTGTGACCCTGTGGAAAGGCTGCACTGGAGCAGGCTTGCTGGCAGGATTTGTGACCTCCTGGGGGACTCATGCTGGGCAGTCTTCTTGCAGGGCTGCACTTAATGGAAGGGAGGTGGAACAATTCCTAAAGAACTGTAGGCCATGGGAAACATTCGTGTTTGGGAAGTTTGCAGTGAACTGTCTCCCGTGGGAGGGACCTCCTGCTGGAGCAAGGGAAGACTGTAAAAAGCCCTGCCTCTGAGAAAGAAGGTGCATTGCGAGCTGGCCAAAAACATTCTTTGTCCCTCTGTGCTGCTGTCAGGGAGAAGGTAGAGAAAGCTGGAGTAAAGTTGAGCCTAAGAAGGGAGGGGTCAGGGGAAGATGTCTTAAGATTTGTTTTTAATCCTACTCTTTTGATTGGTAATAAATTATTTTCTCTAAGCAAAGCCTGTTTTGTCACTGATGGTAGTTGGCGAGTGATCTCTCCCTATCCTTATCTCAACCCACATGTCTTTCGTTAGATTTTCCTCTTCCAGGTCCATCTGAGGAAGAAAGTGATAGAGTGGATTGGTGAGCTGACATCCATCAAAGATCAAACACACTCCCTCAGAGATGATTTTTTTAATGCTAGCAGTGACTAGGTTTCTTCTTTGAATAGATGCCTGTTTAACACCACACTTTGAGCCATCATGTTGTGTGCTTGTCCATAGACACCGTAGACAAGTGTTTTAAAGTAGCTTTCTGAGCAGGAAAACACACTTTCAGAAGTGTTCAGTGTTTCTGTTTTAGTTGGTGTGCTTTGTCTGATAGCATTTATGGAAATAGAAAATTAATAAAGGAAAAGTCAGGTAAATTGAAAAGATAAATAAGGGGTAATTTTAGGGTGGGCATTGTGTAGAGTAGCTGTTAGATACAGCCTTGGCAAAAATTACTGAAGTCTGGCAGGTCCATCTCGGTTTGGTTTCTGCTACCCTCTGTCTGTCCTCTCCCCACCCTTCTCTAAATCACTTAGAAAGTGAAGAACTGGATTCTCCTTTCTGATTCTAGAATACTTTGCAGTCAGGTAAGGAATAATGCATCTACTTACCTTAAGAGCGGGGTGATGGTTGTGATAGCAGTTGCACATTGTTCAGCCAGGTTGGGTTTTTAACGGTTTTGTTTGCAGCTTTAATCTTAACGTTTTTTAGTGCAGTTGTTAAAACCATCACGGCATGTTCTGGTGATGCAGCTATTTAAGTGTACTAAAGATCCTGTCAAAGTTATGGGGAGTTGCAATAAAAGAGGCTGGTCCATACTCCTCACAGAGCACTAAGTGAAGCATGTCTGCCTTACCAGACTCATTTTAAATATTCAAGTGAGAAGTTAGGTTAGAGGCTTCTGTGCACACAAAGCAAAGAAGTTGTGTTTGGGGGCCAGGTGAGTTGCTCTGGGGCATCAAATAGTTGCTAGCAGGTTCTGATGCTTGCACAGGGAAAAATGTATTCCTGATACTGAAATAGGTCTGGTGAATGCCTCTGGTGTCTTGCTGATAGCTGTCTGTATAGGATTTTCTAGCCTGTGGAGTTAAACTTCTCTCATTATTCGAGTTATTAATCTAAGTTTAATTGTTCATTTGTTATGAAATGTCCTTGGATATCTCCTATGTTCCACTGAGGTGATTAAGATTATTCTTTCTGAAAGCTGACGTGTTCTTATCGTGAGCACACCAGGCCTTTTCAGAAGTGAAAAAATGGAGGGAGGAGAAACTAAATGTTTTAGCTTGAAGTTTTTTATGTTTCTCTTTAGTAACATTTGTAGAAACACTCCATCCTTTGTTCATAACTTTATTTTTGGTTGTTTGGGGTTTTTTGTCAGAGCGATAGTTTGCAATCAACAAGGTCTTTGTTAGTGTTTTGTACCCAAGCTGTATCAGAGCACTTTTCAAGTTAAATATGTGAAATGACACAGATGAGGAGGTGGTGAATATCTCAACGTCCTGGCTTTCTCTCATGTCCAGAATGGGCAATCCTTACGCTTACCAAGTAGCTATCAAATACTGGACAGTAAGTTGGCTGGGCTTATCTCTCTCCTCACTTTTCCTTGGTGAATGTATCCTGAGGAATAGGGGAATTTAAGCCTTTTGATTGTTTTGAATAAGTTCGTCATAGATTAAATAAATCATTGCAGAAAAAAGAGATTCTTCCAATTATCTGAATTACCTGAGAAATTAGGTATATCTTTTCCCTAAATAGGTAACTAAATTTTCCTGACCAAATGTAAGAGGTGAGCAGGTGTGATTGTGTGAGTTGTGCACAGGTCTTTTCTACTAAGTGAAATAAAGCAATGCTTTTGTTAGAGAAACTTATATCTGAGAGTGTCGGTAACTGCAGTTCTGAGGCAGTTCTGATAGCTCAGTGTTTAGCAGAGTTGTGAATTATGTCAAGTTCCGTTAAGATGGACCTCTTGACTTTTCTGATGCCTTTCTTCTGAGCTGGGGGGGGTTCACTTCAGGATATAATTACTGCTATAAAATTGTAAGAAATGAACCTTAACCTCCAAATGAGAAAGGTTTATCAAAACTAAAAGATACGTGAGAATAAGCAACCATTCTGGAATAGTCACAGTATTAAACTGTATTTACTGGCTTAGAGCCTTATAAAATGTGAGTTACCAGCTTTTTCATTCACAGATCACACCTCTTGGAGACTGTACTGTGAACAGTCTCTGTCTTGGAGCATTCTTTTCCTAGAGCAGTTGTTTGTATGGAAAAGTTAGTGTTAGGTAAGTATTTAGGTATTTTTAGTAGCCTAATCGGATGAGCATGTGTCCTTCTGAAAAAATGTGCGGTGAGGCAGCTGTCTGTCCCTGAGCATTTGGACATGGGGGAGGAGGCCAAACCGCCCTGGGCAGAACAGCTGCATCCATTGGCCACAGTTGGAAAGTCTGCACTGAAAGGAAGAGGAAAGATTCCTGCATTAAACATCCTAAATGGGTACTTGCTTATGTAGAATGACAGCGATAGAGATGAGTACATCTGCACTTGCTCCAGTACTTCTAGGGAACAATCGATGCATATGGTTGGAAAACACTTCTCTAAAATTGGTCTGTTTTTGACAGGTCTCTCTGAGAAGCATTGTGGCCAGGCAATCAGTCATGGCCTTAAGGCAGCAATGCTTCACCAGAGGACTGCACATGCAAGTCCTGATCTTTAACAAATGAAAAATACTGCATGCAATGGCAACTGGGATGAAACAAACAAATGGTTTGTTGTTGTCATTGAATAATAGACTTACTATGCTTCTGTACTTGTGACTCAAATTCTTCATCAAGAGTACAGTCCATTCCAAGCTGCTAGGAAGTAACACAGATGGAAGATAAACAAATGATTGCCAGTTTAGTGGCAGAGAGATGGTTAATATTCACTGGAATGTATTTATTAACCCAAATCCCCACTAAACTGGTGCTTTGGAAGGTAAAAGTATGATTGATGTTGTTTCTTCTGATTAAAACGACACTTCTGTGGCCTCAGAGCACCTTTTTTGTTTTCCTTAATCAAGTAGCTCCTCTTCACTGTTACTTTTGTTCTTGTGTGCTGCTCTCTCCTTTTCTTCCCCTCCTGCTGCTATTCATGTCAGGAACTTGGACATAAAACTAAGTTACAGATAAGTGTGTAAATAAATGCTTTTTT
Source organism: Tricholaema leucomelas (assembly GCA_013400475.1). Classification (NCBI taxonomy): domain Eukaryota; kingdom Metazoa; phylum Chordata; class Aves; order Piciformes; family Lybiidae; genus Tricholaema lacrymosa; species Tricholaema leucomelas. The sequence continues at coordinate 396,434 of WAAF01019237.1, forward strand.
GGGGATTGGCTCTTTTTTAATATCATCAAACTGTGAAACCTCATCTGCTGAACTATGTATTTACAAAGGAGTGAAAAATGCAGTTTTGCCTAGTAGCCAGTGATTAAATTTGAGGTAACCAGTGGGTAGCTTTAGTGTGTTAGCAGGTCTAGCTTAATGTCAGGGAGAATCAGTGGTTCCTACTGACTGTGTGGCAGACTCTGCTTATGTACCATGAGTCTATGAGGACACTATCAAAGCATAAGCATACTCTCTTAACATGAAAGTGAGATCCTTTGGTGGTTGTGCAGTTAGATGATTCCATCAAGCCAATCCTCAGACGTGCTGTCACTTCTAGTTCTGTCTCCGTGCCGTTTGTGTGGTCCAGTCCCTTCTGCTCCCTTGGACCAACTCACTGTATAGTTGAATTGACTGCAAACGTGATGTGCTCGCTAGTTCGGAAGGAATTTTGGTACGTTAGGTTTTTGGTGTGTTAGCAAGGAGCATCAGATGGAGTCAATTGTCTCCAGATTATTTAAAAAAGACCCATAATCGGCTAACTTGAAAGTAATGACAGTCCTGCCTTTCAAAGGTTAAAGTACTTACAAGCACATCTTTCAGTGGTGATTGCAAGCAATTGAAGCAAAGCTAAAATCAGACCACGGACAGTAAGTTGAGGTGGGTTTAGCTTAACATTTGTGCTGTATCTTGCAGGTGAGGATGAACAATCTACTGAGATGGCTGCGAGGTGGGAAGATGAGAAAGTGACTGAAGCTGCCTCAGATGATTTTGTTGCTATTAAAATCGACTCCAAAAGGTTTGATCCTATTCTAATTCTGTCTCTTACATAGTCCTTCATTGACAATGATGAGAGTAAGAGGCTTTTGAAGTCCTTGCCCTGATTTGGAAGTAGCCTAAATACAAGATTCCAGAACATAAGGGAATTCAGCCTCTAGAGACTGAGAAAATCCCAAATTCGCTGTTTTGCAGAGTGTTCATTGTGTATTTTGAACTGCATTTCAGTACTGGTAGAAGAATGCTTGAGGTTGTCCTTTTTCAACAGGAAGAGACGGAAAAGTTATATAAAAGAGCTGGAATCAAAATGCAAGTACTCCCGAGGCAGCTCTGGATTTGCCAAGTTGCATAGGGAATGTAAAAACTCTCATGAATTCAGAAAGATAAAAATCTGTAAAGTTCTAGAGAAAACGTGTGTATCTCTACTGTAACACATAGAGAAAAGCTTTGAAATTCCTGGGTAAATTACTCCCAATTTTTGTTTTTGCTGTCCAAGTGCAGAAAGTGCATTGCCATTTCCAACAAACTTTGAAATGCTCCTTGTCCTTTTATTATACTTCCTGTATTATTTGCACTCAATAGACTTGGAGGTCTTTTCCCTGAATTGCTGCTTAGTACTGTTGCCCTGAATCTTCGTGAACTGTGATAACCAGGGATTGTCACCATGCCAACACTTATGCAAAATGCCAGTGAGAAGATGCAATGCAAATTGGCTTTCAGCGTTCTCTCAAGTATTTAAATAGTTTTGTGTGTGGTAGTAGGACAGTTATTTTTGTGATGAAAAACTTAATCTAAAGTCGTTGAACAGTGATTGCTCCTTCTAAACGAATCTTTTATTTTAAACAGTGAGGCATGCCTGCAGTTTTCTCAGATTTGTATCCTTTGAGATCACTTTAGATGCTACCTGATGATTGCAGATAATTGCTCTTTAAAAGTTAATGCTGTTCTGAAGAAAATTATGCACGAGCAATGTAATTAAATTACTTCTTATGGTGCAGAAATGTGCAAGAAACTGTGTGCTTAAAAGATATTATTTATGTATTCAACTTACTGTCAGTTGTTGGAGAAAGTGAACAAGTTGGGTTTTTAAATGTTAAACTTGTGTAATTCTCCAAATAGAAAATGATCCAAAGCTTTATGTAAGTAGAATAAGCCAGCTGATAATACCAGTTAGCACTAGAAAACAAACAAGCAAGCAGTGAGTTAAATTATGGGCTGGAGTTCAGAGATACAGAGGACGAAGAATGAGTAGTGGACTGGGTTCTATCTGATATGTAGGTCTGAAGTTAATGTAAATATCTGCCTGCCTTCAGCAGGTCACTGCATGTAGCTCAGGAATTCCTGATGCTGAGGAATGGAATTCTGTACCTTAACTTGGATTTTCTTAGTGCCGTAAAGAATTCATTATTGTCTACGTAAGATGTCTCACACTAAAGCAATCTTTCAAGTCAGTTACTCCACACATGCATGTTGAAGAACTTCTTTAAGCCAAAATGCTTCCCGAAGAAAAGAAGAAATGCTAATCAGTTTTATGTCATGTTTTCCATGGTTTTGTTAGCAGTGGTTTTTTTTTTCTTCCTTCCTGGGCACTAGCTGCTGGCAGCCAGGTGGAGACAGAAGGTTGGGCTAGAAGGGTCTGCAGGAAGGACTTCTGCTTTTCCTTTTAAAGCTACTTTATAAACTTCTGGCATTTGTTGTCCTTAACTGTTGCTGTGCAGATCCCGTAGTGTGTGTTCCAGCAAGTTTTTTTATAGGAGACAATGGAATCCCTTTGGAAGTAATTGCTGGCAGTGTTTCTGTCGAAGAGCTTGTTACCAGAATCCATAAAGTTAAACAGGTAACTCTTGTTGACAGATTGGATCTTTCCAGATCAGACTGAGTTGAAAGTGCTCACATGCTCAAGACAGGAGATGGCCCTGACAATTGGTGTGTCTAGTTCTGTATCCTTAAGACAGCAATGCCTGCAAACTTAAAATCATTGCACAAACTGAACAAGATGGAAAGTACTGAGCAGAAGTGCTGCAGTTTGTTTCACAGATTGTTTTGGATCATCTGCATAACACCCACGATATTGAGGAAATATGTCAAGAACTCTAAACTGGAATGACATAGCCAGTACTCTTTCAGGGAAGTTCATGTGTGGTTTTGTAATAATGTCTTGTCGTATAGATTTATGAAATTATGCTGCGGGATGTAATATAAATGTAGGTAGTTTGATCACTTGGATCTCAAGCGTAAGACTAAAATCAGTGAAAAGAAGAAATGTATGATTGTATCACACTCTACAATATGTGATAATTTCAGGTTTATGTTTTAAGTGGGACTGATTCTCCCCAAAATGGTTTGTCTTGACCTTTGAACCTGTGCTAAATATTCACAGCTTCATTTTTCCTCCGATTTTTTAGTTGCACACACTAAAAGGGCAGCCCTTGGAAAACAGAAGTCAATCATCTCCATGTCCCTCCTCTCCAGTTAACGGTGCTCTAGAAAACAGGCAATCCAGAACAGCCGAGTTTTGTGACTCTCCTGTCCCATCTGAGACAATAAGGCCTTCTGCTGGTAATGTATTTTTACAGAAATGCTAAATAACTTGCCTTTCAAGTAGTTGTCCTTAAGTTGTGTAATGATTGTATATGAAACACAGTATGTTGAGTGGACTTGCTGAAGAAAAGCTTGGGTGTACTAGAAAGCTGCTTGCAAGTCTAGAAGAAGGAATAACTGCTTAGTTTTATTGAGGGAGAAATCTGTGGTTTATAATACAGTAAAAATTGTGCACACTGTCTGGAGACAGGATTCCGTTTCAAAAGGTCCTCTGGGCTAGTAACCTGAAACCAATTTGGTTGGGACTTTGAGGGGGTTGTCTGAATAGCAGAACCTCGTATCTCCTTGTGATACCCTCTTTGCTGTGAGGTATGGCTAACAATAAGCATGATAACTTCTTACGATGAGAAATGCAATTCTTTTATTTTTCTCTTACACATTACTTGTAAATCAGTTGAAGATGGAGCAGATTCAGCTCAAGCAAGCCAGGAAGCAGTAAATTCTTTAGATGAACAAGTGAGTGATGCTCAGCCTGTGAATGATCTTACACTCAAAGTAGAAAGGTAAGTCTTCTTTTGCGAACTTCCTAATGTACTGCATTTTTTTCTCTCCTAAGAGGCAATTTTGTTGTGTGGGCTTTGGGTTTGTTTGGTTTTGGTTTGTTTAACAAACAGGGCCAATTACAATATTTTGAGGCTCACACTGTTATCATCTGGCAAGTGTTACGTTGTACTTCAGATGTCTGTGACAGTACTACAGTTGATATAAAACCAGCTTTTAAATTAATCTCATTTTCATGTGCTCTGAAAGGGATAATCTGGAGAACTAAATGTTCACCTTTGATGTAACTTGATTACAGACATGCATTGCAAATTTTTGAATGACCTAAAGCACTTGAAACTGGGGTAAAAAAAATGCTAACCTAGGCTTGTTCAGAGATGCCATCCTGTTTGTCTTTTGATGACCGTTTATGGTCTAGGCATATTGATAAAAGCCAGAGGAATCCTGTTCTGGGACACATTTTGATCAAGAACCAGTAATGACAGCTGAAGAGTTTAAGTTAACTATGGTGACCGGAAGCATCCTGTTCAGTACATTAAATTGATTTTTTTTTTTAAGTATGAGATTTACTATATAAACTTCCTTGTTAGCATTTCTAAGACAGAGAATATTTGTAATAGCCTACCTAAAACCAGTCAACAGGATTATTTATACTGCTAAAATACATTTCACATTTAATTTCTGTTTTATTTGAAAGGTGTTGGAAAGCAAGTGTCATTTTACTGATAGGATAATGCAGTCAGTATTTTACTGTAAATACCAAAGCTCTTTTTTGAAATGTGCATTAATGGTAAATTACAGCATATTTGCACATACTACACCATTTCTTTCAGGGGAAAGGAGAGGCAAAGCTCTTTGGTAATTCTCATTTTATTTTTCAAGAAGCAAAGCAGCTACCTTACAACCAGTTTTCTTTCTGGTTATCTGACATCATTCTCATGTTGTTTGGCCATGTCTGCCCTTCCCTCAAACTTAAAATGTTTTAAATTACTGTATGGCCTTTTTTTGGTTAATCTTTATCCTAAAGCACTGTTCTGGATAGATGGGATGGATGCATGTGCATCTGTTAGTGCTATATATTATTTGCTTTCCATTTTAGGAAGTGATGTGCAGGAGAAACCAGATGGCTTCCATAGCTAAGAAGAAATTGAAATTTAGTGTTTCTGTTACCACAAGTCATAAATAGTATGACTTAAACAATATTTGCTTATTGTGTGTCTTATGAGTTGTGCAACATTAAGATTCCTCAGTTACTGAGCAGAAAAGGACAGAAGGGATATGTTGGAGCTCCATTAAAAGTTGGAAGCTTGGTGGTGAATCACCACCTCATCTTTTTCCGCATATGTTGGCACTGTGGCACAGTTCATGTTCATTGGCTTGTGTTCTGTTCTTCTGCAAATGTTTGCAAATGCTTCTTATGATTTTAAAATGTTAACAACAGATACCACACTTTTAAGACTATTCATTCTTAAATTTAGACTAACAAAAAGGCTTGAAGAAAGACGGGAAGAGAAACGGAAAGAAGAAGAACAGGTAATAAAAATGTAAAACTTGGCGTTTTCTTTCTATACTCTTCATTGGAATAAATGCTTAACTCCTTTTTAAACACTTGGGCTTCAATCTTGTCTTACTCTTGTCCAGGGCAGTTTCGGGGTCTAATTTTTATGTCTCTCTTGTTTATTCAGAAAGAAATTAAGAAAGAAATTGAACGGAGGAAAACCGGTAAAGAAATGTTGGAGTACAAAAGGCGACAGGAAGAAGAATTGACAAAACGTATGTTAGAGGAAAGGAACAGAGAGAAGGCAGAAGAGAGAGCTGCTCGGGAGCGTATAAGACAACAGATTGCAATGGTAACTTTTTTTGTTTTGGAAGATAGTTTGCTTGTGCTGTCTCACAGGGGCCACCAGTGTACTGAGAGGGTGCATTTTCTCCTTCAGTGAAACTTTCAAAGGTTGTCCGTTTTTCAGTTTGGAATCTTGTGGTGATCTTTTTGACCTGAATGAATATACCAACTTTTCTGTCCTATTGCTTGAGTCTAGTGGAGAATTGTCATTTAAATGTAAAAATAATTGCAATTTAAGCATAGTTTTGGAACAGAAGCACAGAGCACTGATCTCAAGCTGCTGGTGAGGATTATTTTCTACATGCATATGTGTACATATGTGGATGTAAACAGTTCATAGCAACTGAAATCCCTCCTCCTTGCTCAGTTTTTGCCTAAAACACCTAGAACTGTAATGATGTAATGTGTCAAAAGACTTTTCCCTTTGTTTTCACTGGAATGTTAAACTTGCATGGGAAGATTATTAAATATTTGCATGGTATGACTATTGAAAAGTGTCATCTTGACTTAAGATGTGACACTCTGCAGCTGGTCAATGAAGAATTATTCACAGCACTGCTGCCTTCTTATGACCTGCTTGTATCTACATGGTTGGGTACTGAGTGCAGATTGTAGCTTTCTGGTTTAATAAATACTAAGCTACAGTTCATGATAAAACATAAGGTTTCTGGTTGGTGCTCTGACAGGATCGTGCTGAGAGAGCAGCTCGCTTTGCAAAAACAAAGGAAGAAGCAGAAGCTGCAAAAGCTGCAGCTCTTCAGGCCAAACAGGCTGAAATAGAGGCCAGAAAAGAAGCATCTCAAAGGGAGCGAAGGTGAGTTGCTATAGAAAGGTTTATTTTGGGAGAGAGACAGGTAAAGAAACTTCTAAGAGATTTAATTAATATCTTAATCCATTAGTTGGTGCTGTGTTGAACTGTTTAAATAGTGACTTTAAAAGCTGGACTTCTTTTATAATACTACATTCTGTATTCTCTGATAACTTTCATTTTGACTTTTCCTGATTCTGAAACACTAACCTTTCTCTGGGTGTCGTTTTAGTTAGAGAAGAGCTTTTTCCGTCTGATCTTTGACTTAAATGCCATGTGTAATGGGGCTCAACTGGGCACTAGATAAGGTGAAAATGTGACTGACAACATCAGAACTGTGCTGGGAAGCATGGTGTTGACCTAGCTGTTTGACTGTGTATGAAATTAGCAAGGTTTTATTTGGGTCATCAGCTCTCCATGTCAGAGCTCTTGCTTTGGGCAACACCACTGTTTTAAGAGATCTTCTAACCTGTAGAGATCTTACTTGGAGTTAAGGACCCACTGCAAGTCTAGTACTGCCCCTGAAGAAAAGGCAAGCATGGCAGTAACACTGGGACATATCTAGATGGTTATCAACTGTGGATCCAAAATTGGAACCCATCTGCACTGCCCTGAGCAGGATGGCTGTCCTGTCCCACCCCCATTTCATTACTACCAAGCTAATGCCACAGGAGCACTTGTCTGTAGCTGTTCATTTGGTGACTGACTATGGTATATGTCCTGCAGTGCAATAGCCAGGATTCAGTTCCGCCTCCCAGACGGGTCTTCCTTTACTAACCAGTTCCCATCTGAGGCACGGCTGGAAGAAGCAAGGCAGTTTGCTGCACAGGTAAGTCAGTGTTTTGTTTTCTTGGGTAGGTGCTGATAACAAATTGGTGTAACTCCAGTGCCACCAGCTGCCTTTATATTGCTGCAGTCTTACTAGTAACTGAGATAGGAGGGTATGAAAAAGCTTTCATTTCACAATGATCTTTGTGATGATTGACAGTTTGGTATGGAACTGTTGGATCAGTGTGGTAGGGTATACTCAGTTGGCAAATCTGCAGTTGTGTAAAGTGAACAGTTATACATAGAAGATTTTCTTTGTGTTTTCACAGACAGTTGGTAATGCTTATGGCAATTTTTCACTGGCGACAATGTTCCCCAGAAGGGAGTTTACCAAAGAAGATTATGGAAAGAAGTTACTGGAACTAGAGCTAGTACCCAGTGCTTCAGTGGTGCTGCTGCCGGTGGGTGTTGGGGTTTGGTTTGTCTGCTCTGCTGTAGCTAGCTGTTTCGTTAGTTGGCCATAACATTTGGCTTGACTTTTGGTCTTTTGTGTGCCTAAGAATACTGCAAAATTAGTGTTCTGTCATGACTGATTTGAAGGACAACTTTTTCTGAAGCAAATAAACAGTAGCATAGCTATTTGTCTAATGTGCAACCAAAGCAGGTGGTGTTGTGTTTTCTGCACTGCTTTTAAATTACGGATTAAATGCTCTTGTCTACAAGTGTACAACTACACTATCTGACACTTTTGCTTTATGTGTTCACGACCAGGCGGGAAGACCTGCTACTTCTGTTGTTCAGGCTTCAGGCAGTGACCTGTGGAAGTTCCTGGGCACAATACTTTATCCTCTTTTAGCGGTTTGGAGATTTATTAGCAACTTCCTGTTTACGAGTCCACCTCCCTCACAGTCTGCTGTGAGGCCAGCTCATCAGCAAGACCACTCAAATCCTTCAACATCTAGCAGCACGGAGCAAAGCAGGTAAGCAAACTAAGGTAGCTGTTTCTCAGACTGCTTGCTGGAACTCTCTTGTTCTTGTAGTGGGGTACTGAACTGTATCTTGTCTCTCAAATGCTGCTTCTCACTTGCAATTTCTGTTCACCACCCTTTCCTCTGGTTGCAAGAGTTAACCCAGTGGCTGATAAACTGCACATCAGCTCTGACTAGCATTTCTTGGCTTCTACATGTCATTAAGCAAGCTCCTTATTGTTTGCTTCAGATTCCAGTCATAGAGTAGGAGAAACATTGTTTTGCAGTCATTTCGGAACAGGGCATTCAGCTGTTCCAAACAGCATTAGCTGTAGTGAAGCCCATATTTGTTTTAAGATACAAATTCTGAAAATTGGATGTCAGATTGGTAGGGAACTGAAGTCTGATGACGACAGTTAAGGCTTTGTATTGCCTAGCAAACGGTATCTCCTTTGTACCAGGAGAGCCACTTGCTCCTTTCATTTGAAGCAGCCACATACCACTTCATGACAGGAACCTGAGAAATGAGATTCTGTCAGTTTGTCCAACTGCTACATGACAAATTTGTGAGCTGGGTGGTGCTTCCCAAGGAAACAAAGGTGAGGATTACAGGGGATAAGAGAAGGTACTACCAGGGAAACTGTCCAACCTTGCTGTCATTTGTACCCTAGGCAAGCAGTCAGGAAACGAGTCATGGAAAAGCGGGGGGAAGACTTCAAAAAAGAAGGCAAAATATATAGACTGAGGACGCAAGATGATGGAGAAGATGAAAACAATACTTGGAATGGAAATTCTACACAACAAATGTAGTTTCAAGTAACTCCAGTAATTGGTGTCTGGCTTTTTTCTTTCTTTCTTACTTGATCTGAGTCAGCTAGAGCTTCTGGGCAAGTGGGGTTTACTTTACACTGACTTGAATTATTATTTAGTCTTATTCCCACAGTGGAGTATGGAATAAATTCACCTAAGTCAGAAAAATGGAGTGGGTGTAGCTGAGGCCTAGAGGCAAAGAGTTAAAAAGACTGAAAATCTCCTTCAGCTTTCATAATCATTACCCTACTGCCTTAGAAAGGCACTTTTTAATCTATAAATATTCTGCTAAATAAATTTAAAAGCCAGATATTAATGTAAAGGTCATAGTAGGCAATGACTGATTAAAATGAGGGTTTCAGAAGCACTATAAGTAGCAAATCAGGTAACTAATTTATGTTTAACTTTTTCTTGCTTCCTGCAACTGCAAGCAAAAATCTTGTAGTTTTTAAATGTCCCCCAGCACTCAATAAACTATTTTCCAGAAAAGAACTGTCTTCACTTGAAGTTTCTCTGAAGTACTTTTGTCACAAAGAAGTGAGCAGTTAGGATCATAGACCAAAATTTAAAATGCAGACTTTTTGTTCCAGTTTAAATTACTACACTCGGGAGTTGTTTGTGTTAAAATCTGGTAAAACACATCTGAAGTAGCGTGCTACAGTGGAAAAAAACGAGAGTTTTTATACATCAAATGAAAATGTTAGCAAAGAGGGCTGCAACACAAGAGCCTGGAAGCTTTTGTTTTGGAGAATGGGTTACAGCCTTCCTGCACGGAAGGCTGTCAACCTTCTGTCCCACTCACCCCCACCGAAGGGCTGTGCCTCTCATTGTTAGAGACCTCAGTGTTAGAGGTGTACTGTGTTGCTTCAGCTGCTGTTTAAATGAGGCTTAAGTTCTGTCTCTCCAAACATGAAGACACTGTACTGAGGCCACTTCCATTTTTTTAAAAATTAGGGTTTTTTTCTGTGTGTAAAAGTAATGGGAAGAAAGCCCAAATACAGTGCCTGCACTAAAGCAGCATCTTCTCCCACATCAGCTTTCACCACTGTCTCAAAATCACTAAGAAGCAATAGAGCTTTTAGGAGCTGCTTGTGGATCCCTTGGAAAGATCTTCATCACCTAAGGGGAGATGGTGAAGTGAGAACAGATGAAAGCTCTAAGTTCAGAATCCTTATGCAGACAGAAATCAGTAGCTTTACTTTTGTCTTTAAGAAATCAATCATGCCTGGGGAGAAAACAGAAAGGGAACACAGAAAAAAGTATTTCTTTTAAAATATGAAGTTGGTAAGCAAACAAAATGGTAAGGAGTCACCTCTGAGGCAAGCCAGAAAGCTGCAGCAGTACAAGCACTAGGTTTCTTCTCTTGGTGTCGCAGGCTTTTTTAAACAGAAAAAAACAACCAAGTGGAACTTTTACATTTGACTGAGTTCCATCTGTGGTGGTTTATGGGATGATTTGGGTGTTTTTCTCCACCTGAATGCAGAAAGGGCCAAGCCCAATGCTCCAACTACAGAAAGGGCAAAAAGCACATAGAGAGCTATTTCTGCACTTTGTGATGTTAGATCTAGTCCCAAAAAGTGAACGCTGTCAGCCACTCCTGGTGCGGTGTCCGTCGGTGTCACTGTCCATGAGAAAACAAAAGTAGAGGTTAGTCCACGGCCTGGGGTGAGCTTCTCCATGGCTGTGGGTGCATTGCTACTCACTACCTGGGAATGAGCCATCATTCTCTGGGAGTGGTGGCTGACACCATTCTAGCTCATAGGCGCAACTGAGGCTGGTACTTGTGAGAGTGGGAAGGGGAGTATTCTCTGGCAGCCAGGGTCATACCTAAGACCACACACTGCCTGTGGCTGCTTTTTAATGTACTTCTCTAGTTCAGAGAATGTTTCTCTTTCCAAAGACTCAAAAGAGCGATTTGTATAAAGTATTCAAAACTGTTCCACAAAAACAGTGCAAGAATGCTGAATGTGTGTGGTTTAGAAAGCATCTCGGGCAGTTCTGTTGATCAGACACAAGTAGAATGGAGTAATGTCATTGAAAGCAGGCAGATAGCAAGGTGCTATATCACAGAAAAGTGGCATTGTTCTGGTTTTGGATACAGAAGTGACCTAATTCCATACGAATGTCTTTGGTCATCATGAAGACTGATGATTAGCCAGTGCTGTACTGGAGCACTTAAAAGGAAATTTGCAGAGAGTGGTGATATTTTTAAAGATCATAGATTATGGAAATCAGACTGGACTCCAACCCAAAGGGTTGTGTGCACACAAGCACGATTTCTGCTGCACTTCTTACCTTCAGGCTCCAGTTCCAGGCATGGATGTGGGCCCGTTGCTGGGTCTGGAAACCCATTGCAGTTTATGATCTGTGAGTAATACCTGGCCGAGGCCTTGGGGCGCCGTGGCAAGCTGGGGTCCGTGAAGTTCACGTGGAATAAACCAAACCTTTCATCGAAGCCCACTGCCCATTCGAAGTTGTCCATCAGCGTCCAGGCAGCGTAGCCTCGTAAGTCAACACCATCCAGCACAACAGCTGTAACCAGGACCAGAGAGAGCAGGTCAGTTGTGCAGCTGGGTGACAGGAGATGTCAGCATTAGGCCAGCGGTGGCATGACAATGCTCCTGGCTACTACACAGGAGCAGGGGGCTGAGTGCAGCGAGATTATTGCTGCCTTGGCTTCATTGGTTTTGCTGTCTCCCTATTCCCACCTCCAACATGCTGCCTTAGCTTCATTGCTTTGAGGGAGCTCAGCTGCCAAGTTACAGCTAACAAGCAACCAGGGGAACTCCGCAAGCCTGCCAGTAGTGGAGACTGCTTTTCTCTGCTTCTGGAATGAAACCTTTGTCCAATAATCAAAAGGTTTAGGGACAGAGGATAAAAGTCATCAACACACAAAAGGTGTTTAAACAAATGCTTGTGGGCCCTTGCAGTAAAAAAACATTTTCTGAACGTCTGTCTGGCAGCTCCCAGTGTGTCAGAGCAAACTAAAAATACCCTTCCCCGACGTTCCTTGAACACTGCTGTAACTGAAACCAGTTTGGGGCTGGATTGTTTTCTGTTTTTCTAAAAGATGCAGGGTTTTGGACACAATATCATTCAAACTGGATGCCAAGATAGATACTCGAGTAGTAGCGCCTTCTCTTGCCAGATTCAGCTTTACAAGGAAGTTGCAGTTACTCTCCCAAGCCCAAGGTTAGCTTTTCCTCTCAAAGACCTTTCCCTGCAAAGTTGTGCTATCCGTGGGCAGTACCTCCCAAACCCAAAGGCTTTCAGAAGCTAATAGAGTACACCCATGTGCCTAACTAGCAAGTATGATGGCAGTAGTCTTTCAGCCCTTCACAACCTGCTTTGTACACACCAGCCTGTGGTGAGACACTGCTGCTCACTGGAGAGCTGGATGATCTGACGTAAACAACGGCTCCTACCTTTCAGTGCTTCGTTAATGTAGCTCCGATAGTAATGTGTTCGCCAAGGGTCATTGAGGTCTGCGGCTCCCCGTTCCGAGATCCCATTTTCAGTCACATAAATGGGAGGGTTGTTGTACTCTTCCTTGACCCACCTCAGGATCTTTCGGAAACCAAAGGGTGTCACCTTTAGCCATAGGGAACCAGAGCCCAGCCAGCTGCGGTCTGTTACTGAAGCCACACCCCTGCAAAGAAGGACACTGGTGAATGGACTGGTCCCAGGTGCTTGGCACCTCCTTGCTGCAGGGCTGAGAAACACTGTGCTCAGCTCTGCAGAAAACTGAACCAGAGGTGACGTTGTGGCAAGCTGGTCAAAGCACAGAGAGCTGAAGTGATGCTGCTGCTCACCAGCCTCTATAAATCTTTGTACTTTGCTTATAATCCTTTTCTGCTTAAATCAACTATGGCTGAGGATGTGATGTTAATTCTAAATCAATTGTGCTTTGACACATCTGCTGTTCCCTGCATAATGCAGTGCTTGAGCACACAAGAATTGCTATTTATGTCTACGTACAGGAACGCAAGACTGAGCCCAGTGCCTTTCCGTGGGGCTGAGCCACAGGGGCTGGAATGCAGCAGCACAGGCAAGTTTAAAGAATTTCATATACTCTCTATGGAAATGGTTAGGAAGCCAGCCTGTGTGCACCCCCATGTGTGGTCCTACCCTTACCTCATCAGAAAAACTGGTAAGCTTCTATTGCTTGCCTTTTGCAGCTGGGGGTACAAATTGGTATCTAAATAAAAACCTTGACTTAAGTATACTGAACCACGAAGCAATTCAGCCACTTAGGCTTTGAACCTGCATTTATCCAATGTGGTGAGGGAACCTTTGACACCAAATGAATCAGTATCCACAAACAGGGTAATCTAGCAGTTCCAACTGCTAGACTGGGACAGGAAACATGATAAATACATATCTGTTTTTTTACAGCTGACCCCAAACCCGTGGGAGAATGCCAAGAGCAGATCCCTTCCTTTAGCAAAGCCTCAAATTTTCTTTGGTCTGTTTCAAAAATTCACGTTTATCATCAGCTCTTTTAAAAAGGGCTGTTGCTGCACTTGTGTGAAAATAACAGCACCACAGGCACTGTTTGGAGATACTTTCCTTAGCAAAGCTTCTAACATCTTAAAATGCCTGCCTCCTGCTTTTACTTGTTATCAAATTACATTGCTCAGCTGGCTCCAGGTGTGTGTATTTTGCTTAAAATCACCTCTTACCTGTCAGAGTCATATGAGAGAATTCCAGCAGGGTAGTTTATCTTGTACGTTAAAACTGTAGTGTAATGATTTAGACCAAAGTAGTCATAGGTGCCTTTGATTCTTTGCTTTTCACTTTCAGTAAATTCTGGAAGTCTGGAATAGGAAACAGAGAAAAGCATAAACCCCTCAAAATAGAACTAACTCTTCTCAAGATCTCCTCTTCCACTTCTACTCTTCCCCAGTCCTGTTGTATAGACTAAGCAATGTTCAAGAGAGAAACAGACCTTTCACTGACCAGAAAAGAGGCATCTGAGAGTGAGGAGGTCATACTTGTGGTCAAACAAGCAGTTTGACCACCATCATGCTTTATAAGACAAGAACCAGTGCATGGTCAGTCGGGAATGCATTGGGAGGAACTGGAGAGAATCATTTTGGTTGTTGTGTGCCCATTACACCCCTATGGAGACCCAGAGCTGCAGTGTTCATGAGTGACCTGTCTTGGCTCACCATCCTGCAAAAAGCATGACTAGCTCTGACAGAAGGAAAATGTGAAGTGGCATCTTCTAGCAGCCACAGATATCCAGGGGGTCCTGTCCCTGATCAAGGGAGCTGTCAGGAGCCCCTTTCAAAACACCGTACTCCTGCTTGGACACAGTGAAGGTGCAGTCAGACACCTGAGCTAAGATGTGCTTCACAGCAGCAGGGGAGCAGGCATCTGCTTCAAGAGGAGCTCTTCTGTGTGGCAGTAGTGGCATTGGGTAGGTTGTGGCAGCAGCTGAAGTAAGAACTTCTGAGCTTTCTCTCTGAAATTCATGTTTTGAACACACTCCATGTGTGGTGCCTAGTACCAGTACCACAAGCACAAGAGGAGGTACCATGATCCTTCTGGAGGAGCAGGGAGAAACCCAGGAGAAACTGGGAGCTAATCTGTGTGTGCGGACTCTATTAAGTCCCCAAAACCTTGGTTCCCTTCAAACGGGAGAACTTCTCAGAGAAGAACAACCCCTTTTGGATCTGTAGCCCTACACAGCCTAAACAGAGTAAGAAACAGAATCAGGGGACAGCTAAGGCATCCTGGAAGAAGGAGCGAAGTTTCAGCTCTCTTCTATCCAGAAGAGGGAGAAAATTCTCCTGGGAATGAGGTCCTTAGGTAAGCCATACTGAAAAGACAGCAAGTGCTCTGGGCAGTTTGGTCATGTTTGAGTTTGCAGTCCTAAGCTGAGGACAGGACTTCTTCCCCAGACTGAGGTGCTTGGGCATGTTTCCTCATAAGGCAACACAGGTGGCTTCGCTCTCTTGCTAACAGCAGCAACTGCCAAAGAAGAAATAATGTGCCCAAAAGTGCCTAAGCATGCCAAGAGACTTAGGCACATATAAAAATACGACTGGAATCTTGGGAGAGCCCTGCCTTTGCTGCAGAGCACACACCAACTCCTCACCAGCCCCCTCATTTCAAAACAAGTGGCCTCCCACCTTTGCAGAAAGGCATGACGAGGTAGAGCCTCAGATCTAACACACCCCAGGAAATTGCTATTAAAGAAAGAAGAAAGTGCTTTACTTAACTCATGCCTAGAGAGGAGAGAAAAGGGAAAGAAATGGTGATGGAGCACTGCTAGCACAGTAGCGTTAAAAATAATTCATGGGAAGAGGAAAACAAGAAATATAATTCAGGGGGAGCAGTGAGTTCTCAGTGCTCAAGTTGAGTACATAGTTTTGAAGAAAAACACCTTCATGATGGCTGTCAGGTAAAAAACTGTGTTTAACGCAGAGCATTCCCTGTGCCACCCTGAGCTGCCAACTTACTACCCCAAAGATAAGTCATGTCAGTGAATTTAAATTGCAAGAGAGGTAAGGGCAGGGAACAGGCAAAATGTACACTAGAGGTTTTCAGATAGGATACAGCAGGATTTTAGAGCACCACTGCAACAGAATCAGTGATGTTTCTCACTCCTATCAGAACAGCAGGTTTCAGCACAGCAAGGAAAACACAGGCAGGTGTGTGCCTGGGCTCTTACCGGGACTGGCTCAGACCCTGCGCCAGGCTGCGTTCCCAAATCCTTGTTTTCATCACCTCATTATAATCACCATTTTTGAAAATGGGATGAGCAAACCAGCCTAAAAGAAACTGAGCCAGGAAATAGGAGAGAAGGATCAATTTTTAACCATTTCTCCTTAACCATTGCTGCTTTATAGGTAGTACCTGAATTTATAATGAACAGACATGCAGAGCTACCCAGGGATGCCCCACATAAGGGCAGTACATTTACTTTTGTTTCTTTTCTGTTGCATGTTTGATCAGCCCTCAGATAAGGGTGAACTGTCTCCTTGCAGTGAGTGATACCTCTGGCTCATCCTTTTCTTTCAGTGAGCTGCTGACCCAGGTTCTGAGCATCTGCAGCACCCAGAAAGAGGGTACCACCATGAACAAACCCGTAGGGAGAGCTGTGACCAGGTGTCTACGTACCTGCAAGTATTGTTTGGCAGCATCGATGTCCTCCTGTTTGTGTGGATTCCTTGGTTCTGCCCAGTCAGAGTTGAGGGTGATGGAGATCACTCCTCCTTGTTTTGCCCGGTAGGTGTCATTGTAGAGGTGCCAGGCTTCTGCGTGGGCCTTTATCACGTTGTGCCCCACCACGTAGGGGGCTCGCCCTGGGCGAACGGAGACACCTGCAGGGACAGGGATAGCACAGGCAGTGGAGCAGCAGTTCCTGGCTTTCTCACAAGTGCTTCCCAGGTTAACACAATGCCCAGGACACCCCCAGCTGCCTGCTGGTAAATAAATAAACCTGCAGCAGCTGGTGCCCTGAGCTGAGATCACAGAGACAGCTGGAAACTTAGAGACAGCTGAAGGCACAGCTGCCATGGGCAGGCTGTGTGGGACCCCACACTGTTCTCTTCTCCTACTCCTGTGGTGGGATAAGGGCTGGCTCAGCTCTCTGTCCATGCAGGGCTGCCAGGCCCAGCAACAGACTGCTGGCACCAAATGGAAAGCAGAAAGCTGTGTGTTCAGGCCAGCTCCCATCCCTCCCTTTCCCTCTACTTCCCCTCCTTCTAACCTACAGCTGAACTTGCCCCCCTCCAGCCCTAACTCTTCTCCACAGTCCCCAAAGCTACTCTGGCAATGGGGTTTGCTCCAGACAGCACATATAATCCAGAATGGGTAGAAGAAGATGGATCTTGAAGGGGAGAGGCCAAGTGAAAGGAATCCAAACCCCATTTATCGCCACCACACTTCCTTGCTTCCCCTTTGCAAGGCCCTAGCATCTACTCTGCTCCAGTGTAACACAGTTGTGCAGTAGTGCTGGGAAGACCCCAAGCTTATGCCCATCAGCCCTACCTGGAGCAGCTGTACCAACGCCATAGCCAAGATATGCAGTGTTGTAGGGCTCATTGAAGGTTATCCAGAATTTCACTTTATCTCCCAGCCTCTGGAAAAGGAGCTCAGCATATTCCTTAAACCTCTGAACTATAGTGTCATTTTCCCAACCACCAATGTTCTGCAGGGCCTGTGGGAGGTCCCAGTGATAGAGAGTTACCTGTGGGGAAAGAGCAAAAGAGAGACTCAGGCAGTCACTCTTCCTTTTGGAAATGAGGACAGTAACCCAGCCCCCCTTGCAAGCACAAATCATGCTTTGATCAGCAGATACTTGTTCTCGAACCATGATCTCAACTCTAGGGACTGTCTGAGGGTGAAGATGAAGCTTCTACCAAAACCCACCACAACCTTATGATAAAAAGAATTCATCAGTGAAGAACTGCTGCACCTGCACTGACTCTCAGATGAAATACAGTCAAAGGAACAGCTGTTTGGGCTGGTACAGCCATTGGACCTGTCTAGAGCAATGCTGAGAAGGCACAGGTATGTTCAGGCATCATCTGATGCTTGTGTAGATAACTCCTTTATTATTACCTGCATGGTGTCTATAGAATCACAGTCATTTAGCCTGGAAAAGACCTTTAGGATTATCAAGTCCAACCATTAACCCATCCAAGATGTCTGCTAAAGCATGTTTCTAAGCACCACATCTATGTAGCTTTTAAATACCTTCAGGGATGATGGTTCAACCACTTCACTGGGCAGCCTCTTCCATGCCTTAGCAACCCTTTTGGTGAAGAAAATTTTCCTAAATCTCTCCTGGAACAACTTGAGGCTGTCTCCTCTTGTCCTGTCACTTGCTACTTGGGAGAACAAACCATCTCCCACCTCAGTACAACCTCCTTTCAGGTAGCTGTAGAGAGCAATAAGGTCTCCTCTGAACCTCCTTTACTCCAGACTAAACAATCCCAGTTTCCTCAGCTGCTCCTCATGAGATATGGTCTCTAGACCCTTCACCAGCTCCATTGCCCTTCTCAAGACACACTCAAATGCTTTGTCCTCCTTGTAGTCATGGGCCCAAAACCAACACAGTACTCAAGGTACCATCTCACCAGTGCTGAATACAGGAAGACAATCACTTCACTGGACCTGCCGCCCAACTCTGATATGGCCAGGATGCTGTTGACCTTCTTGGCCATCTGAGCATACTGTTGGTCCAGTCAGCTGTCAACCAGCACCCCTAGGTCTTTTTCTGCCAGGCAGCTTTCCAGCCACTCTGCCCCAAGCCTGCAGTGTTGTATGGGGCTGTTACATAGACAGATATGCAGTACTTGGTGCAGCCATGGGCACTCTCCAGTGTACCAGCATCGCTGGGGGAGAACAGGAACAGCCAACATCAGCAGACAGAAGTGGAAAAAAACTACATACATCCTAGACTGTGGGAACAGGTCAGATTCGAGAGTGCTGAAAGATCTGCCTGGTGCAGTAGTGAGCTCATTGTCCATTGTATGTGACAAACCATGCTGATCAGTGGACCTTCTTAACTTCTTTGAAAAGAATAAATGCTACACTCCAAGAAAGGCAAGAAGGAAGATCCTGAGAACTACAGGTTGGTTGGCCTCATCTCAGCCTCTGGAAAGGTTTACTCTCACTCACGTCGGGGAAGATAAGGAGGCTGGAAACAGGCAACAGTAAGGTTATTGGGATACTTCTACCATCACTATCATCCCTGTTCATTTGTTTATGCGAGAAACATTTTTCCTTGCAGAACACAAAGAAAAACTGTTTCTCTGTGAGGAAGGAACTCTGAGCACCAGACAAGAGCTCTGAGCATCACACTTAAGTTCTGCTATTTTTTAGTTACCTGAAGGTCACCATTTTTAGTTACCTGAGGCATAATGCTAGCTGCCAGAAGAGCATCGACCAGCCTTTCGTAGTAGTTCAGGCCCTTTTCATTGACATGACTGATGGTCCCATCTGGGAGAACGCGGGACCAGGAGACTGAAAAGCGATAGTGAGACACCTTCAGGCTTTTCAGCATTTCCACATCCTCTTCAATCCTGTGGTAGCTGTCACAAGCTACATCTCCAGTGTCATCATTGCTGATCTTCAAGGGAGTGTGAGCATATTTGTCCCAAATGCTAAGTCCTTTCCCATCTGCTCTCCAACCTCCCTCAATCTGTAAGTGAAGATGGGAGGGTGGAATTGTTAGTAGCCCAAATACTTAGGTCTTGGCCCAGCAAACAATTCAGCCTGTTAGTCTTTGTGGCACTACACAATCTTTTGGCTTATCAGTTTAAGACTGGCAACAGCAATGTTTTTGCTGCACCCAATGAGTAAGACCTCTTGGGCCTCAAGGCAAGATCTACAAGCAAAGCACAAAGTCATAGAGCACAGGTGTTGTTTCAGTTCACCTACTGCTCTGAGTTGGCTGGCTCTTATGAAACCCATGATGCAGTCCTGGTAGTACAACCATGCCTTTAAACATCTCCAAGTTCCTCCCTTTTATGTCAGATGTTACACTAACGCTCAATTACAGTAAAATCTAAATGCTACAAAAGCTGTGTCTTATCCAAAACAAATGAACTGTCTGCAGATACTATAGGAATCCATCTGTTTCCTAACCTGATATGCTGCAGTTGCCACACTCCACCCAAAGTTCTTTGGAAACTCTCCATACAAGAACTCATCTTCTTCCGGCAGTGGGATACCATTATTGTGGATAATGTCTGCATAGTACACAGCAGAGCGCTTCGGGGTTCTTGGCCTGTTGGGATTGTCAAAATCAACCTGGTGCAACCCAAATCTTGGCTCATAACCATTCAGCCATTCAAAGCTATCCATAAGAGACAGTGCGTTGTAGCCTTTCAGATTAACACCATCCAACTTGTAAGCTGAAAGAACAGAAATAAGCGAAGAGCACCATCAGTGGTAGAATCACACACTGAATGAGCCACAAGGCATTCATATGCAAGCACCTAAGACATTTCTAGCTTCATAAAGCTGGCACTGGTCAACTAAAATCAAAAGACTCTTCACAGCTGGAGAATAAAAAGTGCAAACAGTCATGCAGGGCAGATCACAAAAAGAAACACTACACTTACATTGTGTTCAGGATATTTAAAGACTGGTATCAACCACTTTTAAAAACTCCTCTTCAGAGGAATAAAGCAAGCAGAAAACTCAAAAGGAGATACACAACACCAACAGAACAAAATACTGGTACCTTTTAAAGCTTCATCTATGTATGTTTTGTAGTAAAATATCCTGCTGTTGTCATCAACCTCTGATGTGGTCTTTAGCCCCACCCCATTTTCAATTACATATATTGGGGGGTTTCCATATTCTTCTTTGATCCAGTTCAGTAGCCTCCGCATCCCCCAGGCCACAGCACGGTGGTTCGACAGACCTGAGGAAGGCCAGGAACTGTCAACTTTTGTTACAACTTCCTGATCATACTCATAAGAGAAGGGCCTCAACTGGGTTGTTGCATGGGTTACGATCTTGGAGGTGTAGGTGTTGAAGCAGAAGACATCTGCTGTGCCCCTGATGTATTCACGCTCCTCCACTGTGAAAGCCGGCAGGCGAGATGATGGCAAGTTCTGGAGCTCACTCCTGTTTCCAACTTTCCACTTCATGACATCAGGGTAGTCCCCATTTTTGAAAACTGGGTGTGTAAACCATCCCACCAAAAACTGCAGGTACCTGTCTGCAGCTTCTATGTCCCTGGGGTCGCTTGGTGTCTGCGGCTCAACCCAGTCAATGTTGGGACACAGAGCAATGACCCCTCCCTGACTTGCTCTGTATTTGTCATCATATGTGTGGTAGACCCTGGCATGAGCTTTAAGTAAGATGTGGGCAACCCTGTAGGGAGCACTGCCAGGGTCTTTGACGTTCGGTGGAAATTCTCCAGTGCCATAGCTAACCCAGGCAATGACTTGGGGTTCATTGAATGTGATCCAGAACTTCACCCTGTCCCCAAAGGTCTGGAAACAAAAGTCCGCAAAACTATCAAACAGGTCAATCAGCTCACTGTTCTCCCAGCCACCAGCATCCTGGAGAGCTTGGGGCAGATCCCAGTGGTAGAGAGTGACTACTGGAGCAATGTTGTTGGCAACCAGTTTATCAATGAGACGGTTGTAGTAGTCAACTCCAGGGCTGTTTACTGAGCTGTTCCTTCCATTGGGGAAAATCCGAGGCCAGGACAAGGAGAAACGATAGTTTTTCACCCCTAAGGCTCTCAGCAGGTAAATATCTTCCTCCACCTTGTTGTAACTATCACAAGCTATATCTCCAGTATCATCATTTTTTATATTCCCTGAGACATGGGTGAAGTTATCCCAAATGCTGGGTCCTTTGCCATCAGCATTCCAACCTCCCTCTATCTGGTAGGCAGAGGAAGACACACCCCACATAAAGTCTTCTGGGAATGTCCCATAGAAGTACATGTCTCTTTCAAAGTTTGTTTGAGATGAAAATTTCTTCCAGACAACCTTTGCCTTGGAGGGAACTTCTGATGCAGGCAAATATGGCAACTTCGATAGCATAGGTTGGTGAAACACCACTGGCGCAGAGTATCTGTCCAAGCCTTTGGATGGGAAACCGTTGTTTTCAATAACACTGACATAGAAAAAAGCAGATGCCTTGGGAGTCCTTGGTCTGTTGCTGTCTTCAAAATTCACATGATGCAGCCCAAATTTTAGTCTGTATCCCACTGGGCCTTCAAAGCCATCAACCAGGGATCGAGCAATATATGACCGAACATCAACTTTATCTTGTTTTACAGCTGTCACCAAAACAGAAGAAGACACACTTACTCATTTGGACATTTTCTGAACACAGCACACCACCATGTAAGCACCACAACTGAGGGTAACTTGTGATAACATCTAAAAATGGTTTTCTAGGCAAAAAAACCCACAAACAACAAAATAAACAATTCATACAATGGTTCGAGTTAGAAGGGACCTCCAAAGGTCATCTAGTCCAACCCCCTCTGCAGTAAGTAGAGACACCTTCAACTAGATCAGGTTGCCCAGAGCCTAGTCACAGAATCACAGAAACACGCAGGTTAGAAAAGACTCAGGATCACCAAGCCCAACCCTTATCCCTACTATACAAGATTCACCCTAAACTACATCCCCAAGCACCACAACCAAATGACTTTTAAACACATCCAGAGTTGGTGACTTAATCTCCCTGGGCAGCCCATTCCAATGCCTAACCATTCTTGCTGTGAAAACAAATTTCCTAGTATCTAGTCTGAACCTACCCAGTCGCAGCTTGAGGCCATTCCCTCTTGTTTTAGACTGGATGAGGCACTTAGTGCCATGGTCTAGCTGATTGGATAGGGCTGGGGGATAGGTTGAACTGGTCGATCTTGGAGGTCTGTTCCAAGCTGGCTGATTCTATTCTAAATTACCTCCGAGAAGAGATCAGCACCAACCTCTTCACAACATCCTTTTGGGTAGCTGTAGACAGCAATGAAGTCTTCCCTCAGTCTCCTCTTTTTCAGACTAAACAGCTTCGCCTTGAATACCTCCAGGGATGCAGCCTCCACTACCTCCCTGGACAACCTTTTCCAGCATTCCATTACCCTCCCCACCAGACAGGATGAAGTATATGAGGTCACAGTATATACAAAACAGGCAGCTGACCTCATAGCACCAGGCAAATGCTGATGTTGTAGAGTTAACCACTATGAAAGTGACAGAACAAGGAGTTGCTGTTATTAAAAAACCCCAAACTAACATTTCTCCATACCTTTCAGAGCCTCGTTGATATACCGACGGAAATAATTAACTCGCAGAGTGTCATTAATCAGATCCCCTGTATCTTCTGTTGGCACACCATTTCCTGCTATGTAAATTGGCATCTTTGTCCCTGTGTATTCCTGGGACACGAACTTCAGCAGGCGCCTTAATCCCCAAGGGACCACATGGATCCAAGAAGAGGCAGCCTGCGGCCAAGAAGGGTCTACGTGCGCGGAGAAGCGCCCAATGCTCTCGTAGCTTGCAGTGCAGGTCCCATCAGTCGCAGCACTGACCAGGCGGGAAGTGTAATGGGAAAGACCAAAAAAGTCTGCAGTTCCATTCACCCAGGACTTCTCCTCTTCTGTAAACAGAGGCAGCTGTGCAACTGTTGTGGAGCACTGCTGGTTTGTTTCCTGGATCTGAGCCTTCAGGATATCTGGGTAATCGCCATTAACAAATATAGGGTGAGCGAACCAGCCAAGCATGAACTGCAGGTACCTCTCAGAGGCCCTCACATCCTCAGAGCTGGTTGGATTCTTGGGTTCAGCCCAATCCGAGTTCAGCACCAGCCCCACCTTCCCCAGCTGCTGAGAACGGTACTTGTCATTGTACAGGTGCCAGACCGTGGCATGAGCCTTGAGAATTGTGTGAGCCACCTGGGAGCAGAACACAAAGAAGTACATTACACTGCTTTGCACAAGAGATTACTGTCATGTAAGAATGTGGTCTCAGGCACAAAGGAAAAAGCAAAACAGATAATCATAGCCACACTGCAGTAGGTTTTGGAAGAAGCAGAAGAACCTGACTACCCATCAACACCAGCTTCCAGAACGGAGCAGTAAGATCAAGACCTCTAGCATCCATCAGCTAACCCATTTTAGCAACTATCATAAATCCAACAAGCAAATGGCTGTCCCAGAAGCCACATTAGGCTTAACACAGATTAAACACAGAACCCATCAGAAGAAAACAACACAATGACAGCTGCAGGATCCTAGGTATTTCTGTGTTCCTACCTTGTAAGATGCTACTCCTGGGTCTGTGATTCCTGGTGGATGCTCTCCAGTGCCATAGCCAGCATAGCTGACAACCCAAGGCTCATGGAAAGTAACCCAGAACTTGACCCTATCCCCAAAAGTGGCAAAGCAGAAATCTGCATAATGTACAAAAGCATCTATGATACTGTCATTCTGCCAGCCACCAAGAACCTGGAGAGCTTGTGGAAGGTCCCAGTGGAACAGAGTCACCATGGGCTCAATGTTAGACTCTAGCAAACGGTTAATTAATTGGTTGTAATAATCAACACCCTTGGAGTTGATGGTCTTGGTGGTGCCAGCAGGAAGAATTCTAGGCCAGGATAAAGAAAATTTGTACAGCTGGGGATGAAGACCCCTAAGAAGGTAAACATCATAGCTGGTTTTATAGTAGCTGTCACAAGCCACATCTGCTGTTTGGTTCATGTAGACATGACTTGCGTGCCCAAACTGATCCCAGATGCTCTCTCCTTTCCCATCCTCTGCCCAAGCTCCTTCAATGTTAAAGGCCCCTGTTGATGTGCCCCAGAGGAAACCACTTGGGAAAACATCTTGCAGAAAAGAATCCCTCTCCAGTTCAGTCTCTTTAGCAAACATTTCCCAAACTGTTTGATAGGAGGAGCGAGAGGTGGGAACAGCATCTTGGTCCTCCTGCAGAGTATTTGCTTTGCTGGAAATAGAATAAAGGGAAGTTAAAATCTCTGAGATGGATGCCAGTACCACAGAACTTACAAACATAAAGGATAAAAGAATTACTTGCTTTCTATTCAGCTGACATGCCACTTAAGGGTGTAATTCCTTTGTCACCTGGTCAGCCAGACAGCAGATGAAGGTGGACTGCAACAAGCTAACCACAGAGCAGCTCAAGAGCTATACATGCAACGCATTCTTTGCATTCCCATGGCAGTTTCCACGGCACGAACTACACCGAATCAACCTTGCTTCTGTAACCCTTAGCACCTCCCTGTACAATGACATCCACATTTCTGAAGGTACAACTGCCTCCTCTCCTAGGAAAGCTTATTTTAATTTTAAATGGCTTTGCTCTTGAAAAAAACAGAAGCCTTGCAAAAGTACTTGTTACTACTGGCTTGAAGGTGCAATCTGGGCAATCAAGGATGAGAGAATGGAACATCTCTCACCTGTGGAAGATCACATCACCTGTAGCAGTAGGATAGTATGACAGTTTGGGTGTTACCTACCCCCCCACTCTTATGAAATCACCCAGACTAGACTCAGCCAGCTGGAAATTAAGAAATGAAGCTTTGTATTTACAGCTTGGCACAATATACAGGGAGATATTTACAATCTATACAGAAACATACAAGTTAAAGGTAATACAGAAACACAACACCCTTCCCAGAAACCAGAGTCCCCAGGAGGGGTTCCCAACCACCCTTCCACCTCCTTTCCACTGCTCTATCTTATCCAAGTGTTTGCCTTACATTCAAGGTGAGATTGGAGGATTGGCAAGGGGGGTTAAGAAAAGGATTAGTTACACAGAAGCAGCCCAAGGAGAAAAAGTACAGGCTTCCAGAGACCCACACTGACTGCCTTATCTACATTTATGTTCTTGTTTTTATACATCTCAGCAAGCCTATGAGTGGACATGACCATTGTTTCCTTTTCACAGCCTATAATCTAATTTCTCTAATTAAAATATTCCACTTAGCCTCAAATTAGTACAGGGAGGATTGTGTCTAACAGCAGGAGACTGAGCTCAGTAAAAAGCCATTCTATTCCAGCTCTTTCAGCAGCTAACAGCAGACTTTACCACTAAAACTGCTTTGGATTTGCCTGCACATACAGGTCTAGAGGACACTATTTTAATCAGTATTTGATTTAAGGGACAAAATTGTACCTTAAAACTCGAGACGAGAAGTCCAATAACTCATTAACATCAGATCCAATTATTAGCGTCTTGTCTTTATTAATAGCTGGAAATAAACAAACAGTAGGTGATGGGCTTAGTCACCACTCAGATGTCACACACTGCAAGACACTACTTGGACATACAATTTCACCTTTTAGAAACGTGGGGCTTTTCTTAACTGACAGCTATTTTCCTCAGATCCATCCAATGCATTGGGTTTTCATTGGAGATTTACAGTTTCATGTTAAAAAATGATCGCAGAATCATTTAGGTTGGAAATACCTTTAGGAACCATTCTAACCATTTCCAGTACAGTGAAATCCACGTTAAACCACATCTACATGTCTTCTTTTAATCCTTCTAGGGATGGTGACTACCACTTCCCTGGGCAGCCTGTTCCAAAGCCTGGCAACCCCTTTGGTGAAGATTTTCCCTAATATCCAGTTTAAACCTCCTTTGGCACAACTTGAGTCTAATGAAAATGATGAAAAGCTTCAAGGAAGATTTCCTGTTTCCTTTCCTTTCACACTCATGATTTACCCTTAAACTTCCAAGAAGGCTAAGAGAGAAGCCATAAAATTATTTCATCTGACATCAGTTGTCTGGACAATTTTGAATTTCCCCTATAATTTGCCATGCAAATGACAGCTAAAAACCTCTCCTCCTTCTTGGAATACGTCACTTACCAGTGAAAATGGCAGCTGCTGGTATGGAAGGATTCTCTTCCATGGAATCACAATCAAGGAACTTTAGACAGAAAATCAAGATCTGTGTGTCTTTCCAGACTTTCTGCAAAACCAGAGACTTCTATGAAAAGAAGCACCAGGCAGATAGCAAAAACATGCTCTTGGCATTTGCTGCTTTTAATACAGAACAGGAAATACCTAGAGGAATGGTGATAAAGTTCTTCAAAGTTAAATTCATAGATCTGCAGAGTAACCAGGAAATAACCACCCACTCTTTCTCTTCGATACAAAAAAGCCCAAGTCAAAACAAACCAAAACCCCCAGAAACTTTCAGTGTTTGACTTCTCACTGGACAGGAACTATGGCCTGTTCTCAAAGTTTACTTGCTAAGAATTTGTTGCCATAAATGTTTGACCCACTTCACCTTTTTATAGTAACTGCAGCATGCTGGGACCCTCAAGAGAAGGAGTCTCATGGGTAGTGTCTTACTCTGTGACTCGGTTGCTGGGTGACTCTTTCATATTTTAAGAATGCACTTCACTACCTGAGATTTAAAACCAGGTACTAGTCTGTGGCACCACTGACATTGCGCATGGGATCTAATGCTTGCACAAACTCATCCTCGTGAGCATTTCTAGCACTTCCTCTACTGGTAAGAATTGTGAAGCTTGGTAGTACCACTGCAGAATCCATGCTAGAATAAAGCAGTGCCTTTTTTTGTGTAAAGGTATTAGCCTAACAGCTTATAAACTACTTAAGGCATGAAAGAGAAGGTTTTTCATTCCTAGACAAAAGAATGAAGCCATTCCAGTTGTTAACACATCAATGATGAGCACTGACCAAGATGATCCTTTCCAGCACATTCGAGCACCTGTTTTTAGTCAGAATAACAACAGAGAAATGAGCAGTATGCAGCTGTTTCCTAATGTGGCTGCTGTCTGAGCTCTCACAACAAATCAGAACTGCTTTAGACACACATCAAGAAACATAGAATTCCCCTTCTATTTATGGTCTGTGGTCTGCTGCTAAAAATGGTAACACAGTGCATAATATTACCTGGAATTCACTCAACTTCTTGTAGAAGTCTGTTTCATTTCCACAATAGTACTGGAGGCTGAGAGACAGAAAGTCTACTGAATTCTGGAAACAAGAAAAGGAAAAGAATCATCCTGGAGTAAAACGTCTTTTTTTGCATGTGTTATGTTAAAAACACATAAAAATATGGAATGTTTGATAAAAAAACATTTGCTGAAGTAAAAAGCCATACAGCTACATGACAGCCCTGGATAATTTAATGAGTACAAACTAGAATGGGAAGATACAAACTGCATGAGAGAAGGCATTTTGTATCTCTCCTTATAAACAAGGTAAAATTGAAACAGCTAAATTAAATTCTATGACTATCTTATCAATTTAATATTAATGATTTACAGGTTTTTTTTTTTTAATTAGTAAGACTAGGATGAGACAGAGAAACTTTTGTAACTCTGTGGTTCACATAAGTCTCATCAATTATCCTTTGAGGAAAGTCCACTTCAGAACCCTCTAATCATTCCAGACTACATCCCACTGGAATCATTAAGCTTGAAGGAACAGATCATATTGTTTTATTAAACCACCTGAAAACACTGATAAGCTCTGTTTATTTTTCAGTCCAAAGTTTTTTCAAGTTCAGTTACCTCATTTTATCTAACAGTGCTCCTCTCCCCACAAATCACACCTTGTCATGTCTTAAACACTGCTTACACTCTTGCCAAGCAAAAAAACTGCATTGTTGTTTGTTCCCTGTATCTTATATGAACATCCTCTAGGTGAAGACAACTATCAATAGAGATTTTAGTCTTCACAGAAAGGATTTATCAGAGGTGTATCCAATGGAGGGCTATGAGGATAATTAAGGGGCTGGAGCACCTGTCTGATAAGGAAAGAGTGAGAGACCTGCAGCTTTGTAATCTGGAAAAAAGAGACTGAGAAGAAATCTCATTATGTTTACAAATACCTTGAAGGAGAGTGTCAAGAAGGGGGCCAGACTCTTTTCAATGGAGCACAGGAAGTTTCACCTCAACAAGAGCAAAAACTTCTTTACTGTAAGTGATGAAGCACTGGAACAGGCTGTTGAGAAGGGGTTGTGGAGTCTCCTTCTCTAGAGCCTTGCAAGACCTGTTTGGCTGAGTTCCTGTGTGACCTGCCCAAGGTCATCCTGCTTTGACAGGGGGTTTGGGCTCGATGATTTCCAGAGGTCCCTTCCAACCCCTAACATTCTATGATCTTTGTAGTGATTATGTTCTCCTTACACTGTGCCATATAGACAATTTTTATCACATCTCAGTCTGTTTTATTGTAGTAAGTAGCTTTTTTTAAACAGCAGTTATTTGAAATAAAGTATCTATTTCTTTGATGATACATTAAGTTGACTGGCAAAGAAAATGATAGTGGGAACTCTTTTTGCAGACACCTTGTCATTTAAGTATATAAATTGCTAAACCAGCCAATTATGAGAGTAAATGTATCCATGTCTCTTAATCAAGAAGCCAAGAAAGGATGTTGAAAAGATTTTTAAAATCAGTGAGTTTCATATAATCAAACTAATCAAATAAGTACAATTCTACCAAAGTGGCTGAACAGTCAATTTGCTAAATTTTTCTATCACTTGCAGTAGGTCACTTGATCCTGTGCATAAAAATCAAGTTAAATTTACATCATGTTGGAATTAATTTCCATGATAACGTTACCTGAAGAGAAACTGAAAGCAATTCCAAGGAAGCACGATCCAAAACATGACCCACTTCTACAGCAATGGACAGCTTTCCACCTAAAAAAAAGTGAGGCTATGAGCAATATATTGAAGATAAATTTTAAACAATTGGTTCACTGCAGGTTTTGGTTTAAATCAATTAAAAAACCTTTGAAGATGTGGAACATGAGACAGTGATGTAGTGGTTTGAGTGTTCCCCGCCCCCCCCCACTTTGGAAATCACCCAGACTAGACTCAGCTGGCTCTGGAAATTTGAATAAAGCTTATTATTTACAGCTTAGCAGAATATACAAGCAGGTATTTACAGTATATACAGAAGGTATACAAGGTAAAAGGTAATACAGAAACCACAATACCCCTCCCAGAAACCTGAGTCCCCAGGAGGGGCTCCCAACCGCCCTTTCACCTTCTTCACCCCCCACCCCACGCCAACCTTACCCCAGTCCCAAGGAAGAACAGAGGTTTGGTCAGGGGGTTGGCAAGCAAAGTGGATTAATCGGAGAAATGGCATGCTTCTAAGTAACATCTTTAAATTTTCATGACTTTGTGGTGGTTCCCTAGTAGTTTGGTTTTTTTAATCCACCTTGTGGAGGATGCTACTGGAATGCTGGGAACTTGCGGGGGACAGGTAATGCATGAGGGAAGCTGAGCAAAGTATTCCTGACAAATGCAAGAATTAAAAAATAATAAATTAATTGAGGAAAACGAAAAATTAC
The DNA here is from genome assembly GCA_013400475.1 of Tricholaema leucomelas. Classification (NCBI taxonomy): domain Eukaryota; kingdom Metazoa; phylum Chordata; class Aves; order Piciformes; family Lybiidae; genus Tricholaema lacrymosa; species Tricholaema leucomelas. Next base: position 426,304 of record WAAF01019237.1, read on the forward strand.
AATGACTCAGCCAGTCCTACTGGTTCTTCCAAGGACAGGAAGACTCCAAGCCCAAAGAAGGCAGACTGGAGGGGACAGCTGCTTAGAAAATCCCAGGTACTCATCATAGAGATGAAATTCTCTTGCTCTGTTTAACACAGGTGGAGTTAAGATTTAATTATTTTCAAACCCTAGCGTCTGCAAGAAGGGAATTCAAACAAAGGACATTGCAGACTTCCTCACTGTACTATTATCTGTCAAGACACTTCTTGTGCCTTGTTCCTCTGTAGGTTGAAGGCACATTTTAAGAAATCTCTAATTTTTCCTCTGAGCCAGAAAGAAGTAGACCAAAAAAAAAAAAATTAGCTATCAAATAGCTTGATGATTTTGGCTTTGTTATTGTAGACAGGAAAAACAAAGTAAGACTGGATTTGAGGAACTTTAATTTGTAACTGATAGTTACACTAAAAAAAAAAACATACTTTGTTTCCTGTTGCTTTAACTAAACTTTTAGATTAACTTTTAGAAGTCAAACAAAGTCATTTCCCTTTGATGAAATGTCTTTTTACACCACAATCAGTTCTATTTAAGTGGATTTTGTCAAGATGTTTGCAAAGATTTCCACCTTTTGGGCAGAAGGCTGATAGTTGAATTTGACCTGATTCTTCAACTAGATCTGGACCTTCAAAGCTGTGTTCCCTGGGAACATATCATGCCCTAATGAGAAAGTCCCCATCATACAGAAGACGTTACAGGACAGTCAGTGGCTGATGGAATGATCCTCCTCTCTTAGCTGAAATTATACCAATTGTGATTCCAGTTTTCAGTGCCATTGAAATATAGCTCTGAAAACGAGCTGACTGGCAGGAATCAAAGATTATTTCCAAGTCTTTTATTATACAGTACATTTAAAGTCTGGTGTATGAACAGTATGAGTCTAGAAGATCATTAGGGACATCTGGTCTTTGAAATAAGACCACATGAACAACATCCCTCAGAGTAAAAGCATATCAAAATAATAGAATGTTTGGTTTTGTAGTACTAATTTCTGATGCTCAGATTAACTAGAGGCTCTTTAATACTGTCCTGATGATTAAAAGGTTAACTCTGCACATATACACAGCTACTTTGGCTACCATCTCATGTAAAATGTGATTATCAGTAAATTATAGAACAATTACCAAAGCAAGGATTTGAAGGAACCCAATTCTGAGAGCTCTGACAGCTCACAGATTGCACCTACCAGCTGCCCCTCACAAAATACTTGTGAAAGTCAAACCATAAAGTCCCTCTTCCCACTCTCCTTACCTGCCAGTGAGTATTTCTTGTGGTAGGTGGTGTAAACTCTTTCATGAGCAGCAGCTAAGGCCTGGGCTTGGCGCTGGGTGTCATCATAGGGCAGGCTCTTAAGGACCTCTGGCAGGTCACTGAAGGTGAGCCACATATTGACCAGGTCCCCAAATACACGGAAGCTGAACTCTGCATACTGCAGGAAGAGGTCAGCAAAAGCAGTGGCTTTCCCACCTGTGGCCTGTGTAGCCACAGCACCAGGGACACACTGGTGATGCAGAACTACCACTGGCCTGAGATCTGCAGCAACCAGGGTCCTGAGCAGTTCCTGGTAGCACTGCACTTGAGCTTCATCTGGCTTCCTGGCATCTCCTGTTGGAAGAATGCGTGCCCACGGCAGGAAGACTTTGTAGTGTGTCACCCCAATCTCACGAAGGCGGGAGAAGTACTGGGGCAGCTCAAGAGCTGCAAGACCTTGTTGGCACAGGTCACCATGGGCTTCAGATACAGCATGGCATTCATCTTCTTTGGGTAGGGCTCGGTCCTGAAGATGCAATCTATTTACTAACTCACTGGTTAGAGGTCCAGCAATGGCAATAAAATTTTGAGCAAATTCCCAGTCAATCCCAAAGCTGGGAGACACTAACAGAAAGAAGATGATAGTCTTACAAAGCAGCTCCATTTCTGGAACTGCTTCAGAGTCATTCCATGCTACTTATATTACAGTAGAGTAATATTTAACTGGAATTATCTATTTCCATAAATAGCTGACACTAAAAGATAACAAATCAAGACTTTCAATCAAGAGATGGACAAACAGACTCAAACAAGTAGCTGGAGAAAGGTCATCTGAAAAATCCAGGTTACCCTCTGTGCTTGAACATCAACTGGCAGCTGCTTCCATTTCAGAGGAAGGTAAATAAGCAGATAATGCTTTTAATCTCCTCTTGGCCTTTTTTGGCTTAAGAAGAATCCTGGCATAGTTCTGGATGCAGAACATAACAAGAGCAGAGTTACCCCCATTACTGGGGCTGGGTGCCACCGTGGCTCAGGGTGGGCACGCCAGCAAGAGGCACATTTGTGCTCCAGTTCTTGGGTGCATAAAAGAAATCTGAAAGGTGGCATCTTAAGTAGTTGGAAAAGTGGCCATTATGGGAATTCAGGCAGCAGCAGTATATATCCCCATGCCTAATAAATCAGGGAATTTGAACACTGTTTTATTGCTTTCCAAAGTACTCCTTTCTTTAGGCTTGAGAACACTTGCTTTCTCAGCAGGGTGGACACCCTGATCATTGACCTACATGTTGTAGGGAGGAGATAGCTCAACTTTTCTGCATTCAAATGCAGCAAAACTGAAGGGCTGGGAACATTTACCTGAAAGTGCTGTGTGCTGCCTAAATACAGAACACATTTAAGCCAACTGAACACAACATTCTACAGAACTGTATTGAAAAAACAGTTCCATCTCTGTTTGTTTTCTCCAACAATCACCTTTTTGACTGAAGCATACCTGGAATCATCTGAGCAACTTACTGCTCTATCAAGACTATCTTTAAGTTACAGTAGAAAACATCTGTCGGCATTTACTCAAGGAGCCCATCTTTCAGTTTTTAAAGGGATTGCAATTTGTGTACTTTGACCCCACTTGATTCCCAGGCAACTAATTTATTTTCAGGAATCCTTGGAAAGCTTGCTGAAACCTTGTGCTTGCTCTTCCGGGCACTTGCATACTCTTTTTTCCCCACTGGTATTTGAATGAAGTTTGAATAAGAACCTGACATGAGCAAATGTGTGCCAGTAGCCCAGGCGGCCAACTGTATCCTGGGCTGCATCAAACAAAGCATGTCCAGCAGTACAGGTGACTTGATTCCTCTCCTCTATTCTGCTCTCTTGAGCAGTGCATCCAGTTCTGGTACCCCCTCACACAAGAAGGACATAAAGTTGCTGGAGCAGATCCAGAGGGCCATGAAGGTGATCCAGAGGGCTGAAGAACCTCCCTTATGAGGACAGGCTGAGAGAGTTGGGGCTGTCCAGCCTGGAGAAAAGGCTTCAGGGAGACCTTTGAGTGGCCTTCCAGTATTTGAAGGGGGCCTACAAGAAAGTCAGGAAGGATGAGAGGGAACAGGCTGAAGCTTGAGGAGGGCAGATTTAGACTGGATATTAGAAAGAAATTCTTTAGAGTGGTGAGACATTGGAACAGGTTGTCCAGAGAAGTCATAGACGCCCCCTCCCTGGAGGTGTTCAAGACTAGGTTGGATGAAGCCTTCATCAATCTGGTCTAGTGGAAGGTATCCCTGCCCATGGCAAGGGGGTTGGAACTGGATGATGTTTAAGGGCCCTCCCAACCTAAACTGTTCTATCAATCTACCAATTTCACAGCACTATCTGCTGCTTGTTTTTCAGTAGAGCAGTGGCTAAGTCAGAAAGAGAACACTCATCCCCCTCTATGCAGCATATGGAACTGGGGAAGGTTCAGTAAAGAAAAGAAATAGAAAATAACTCCCCCACAACTATCTCCTATAGAATAACATGAAGCTGCTAGGTGGCAATTATTAGTAAGATGTATCATTTGCTAAAAATGCAGTCTATGAAAGAAATTACTGAAGTTACTGCAGGGAGAATTAGTGCCCAGTGATGTGGTAGTGTGGTTGGTGACAAACAGTTACGGTTCCTTCCACTCCTTAAATACACCTCGGTCTAAGTAAGCATATCATTAAAGATAAGGCATCTCTCTCCAAAGCTGGGAGAGGCTAACAGGAACACGGCAACTGCCTTATAAATGAGTTCCATTTCTGAACCTTCTTCAGAAGCAATTATCTCACACCATTTATACTTAAAATATATAGTTTTGGTATTTTCCATACTATTATAAACTTTTAAGTGCTGGTATCAGAGTGGTAAGAAAAATATTCAGGTATTCTTAATAGATTATTTAATTATCCCATAGCATAAAGCAAATACTTGAGAACAACAGAAATGTAAGCAAAATTTTCACAGTAAAAATAGTAATAATAATGATTAAAAATTAAATCTATAAAGAAGCTTACAAATATAGTCTTAAAAACCCTCATAAATGATGGATTTTCAATTAACTTACAAGGCAAGACATTCATCAAGATGGGAGTTTCTGACCTCTTGACTTAAAGCTTTGCTTTGGCCTTGGCTATTTCCTATTTTACATACACAACAGGAGAACCCACATCTTTAGTCCATCTGAAAAGAAAGAGAAGCAGTCAAAGTCTCTCATTATCTGTTACTGGAAGTTAAAAAACCTTCTCAGAAAAACAGCATCTGTTATCCATGAAATTTAATCATTCTTTAGACATTAAACACTTGGATCACTACTTTTTCTGCCTCAAAACACAGGCATCAAAATAGCAACTGCACATATGAGTGACAACAAATCCACCCCCAAACACCTCCAGACATTTAATGGTCTTTTATTTCTGTTAATAAGAAAAACAGTAGAAAATCTACAGCATAAAAAGTCTACTAAATACAACAGAAGAACAATGTAGATTTTATCTCATTTGGAACAGAAGCATCTACATAGCTTGATGCCAAAAAGAGCTATTGAATGACACCTCTCTGCCTTTCAATGATGGCATTTAAAAGAAATGCCACACAGTCTTCTTATTAATTCTCAATTTCAAACTTCCCAGGTATGCTCAGTGTAAATGAGCAATCATATACTACTAACTGCACATTGGTGTGTTCCACAGTAAAGTATTCATAAGTTTCAGGTGTTAGCAATACAGCAACCATTGCAAGAAAAAGAATGTGTCTTCCAACATGTAACCAGTCAGCTCTACAATCCACCTCTCAGCCCTTAGTCTTCCAGCAGATAGTTTGGATTGACAACCAGGTATGGATCTTCATCAAATGTCTCCTCTTCTCTGGATCCTCTCAGCCCTGACTGGGACAGTTCTATCAGAATGTGGTCCTGCAACAAACAAAAATTGGTATTCAAACAAGAACAGAAAGGTTTGCATGTATGTTTTGAAAGGCATCTTCTTTCATTGATGAATTGGCCCCTTCTCCCAGTTAACTAACAACAAGTCAAGTAGTAATGGCCTCAGGCTGTGACAGCAAAAGCTTAGATTGGACATTAGGAAACATTCCTCTATTGAAAGAGTAGTCAGGCATTGGAACAGGCTGCCCAGGGAAGTGATGGAGTCACCATCCTTCGAGGTGTTCAAAAAAGGAATAGTGGCACTTCTCAGGGCACGGTGTAGTGGTCACAGAGGCATTGGGCAAAAGGTTGGACTTGAAGGTTCGAGAGACTTCTAAGATCATCATGATTCTGAGAATTATTTAACCCTTCAAATTGTGAATGCCCTTCCTAATGCTAACAATTCTTTCCAGTGAAAACCTCCTACATCATGTCATCTTGCTAGGAACACTGCCATCTACTGCCTTTATACCTTTAGAAATGAGAATATTTTTTCATACTTTTTCCTCCAAACTGCACTAGAGTCTCTGTGACTTAAAGCTATCCACTGAATAAAGTGTTCTTTGTGTTTCTGTATCCTAATGTAACTAACATCACAGATACATAGGAAAATATCACTTCTATAGGGACATGATTTGGTGCTTGAAACCTATACATGTCTCTAATTTGTTTCAGTGGCTTCTCTGTAATTATTTTCACAGGTATTAAACAAAGGAGGCATTTCTAATACATCCATCAATAACACAGAAGCAGAAAAGCTATTTCTCAAATCAGGCCTGTACTCTATCAAAAATGAATCATTGCACGATGGAAGTTAATCCTCTTTTTCACTATCCAGACAACTCTATACCTACATAATGTGTAAGTCGGTGAATGATTTTCTCTATGATCTTCTTTTTATTTATTAGTTCTTCTTCAGATTCTATTTCAGATTCAATTTCCTTTAGATACCAATTAATAAGTTCACTCTTCTTCAATGCTGAGTCATCCTCTTCTGCAAAGAGAATAACGTGCGTAAACACAGCAGCAGTAAGACACCATACAAATAGAAGGAGAAAAGGATTTCTGTTAATATTTACAGTGCTAAAGAGAGAAAGTGGTTTTTTTAAGATGCTTAAGAACCATCAGAGTGCCTTCTGTTTCTTAAATCATCATGTTTTGTACAGGAGGCTGTTTGTGATGGTTTAATCGGCGATTCTCTTAGACTGAGAATTGAAGCTTTCAGTTCTATGCATCCAAGTAGTTTACACATTAAACAAACAGCCTAACTATCACATCAGCCTTTGGCTGTAAGAAAAAACAGTTCATGTATAACTATCCTCTAAGTAAGGGTAAAAGAAAATCACTGTTGCACAAAACCAAAGTCATGCTCCATATGAACTCAGCATTCTGAACAGATGTTGTAGTCTCCAAACCCTTCTAAAACCTTTATAGTACTGGCACATGCTATGACTGCTGCATGTTGTTGCAAAACTAGCCTCATTGTGAAACTGCAGTGTTTCACCTCCCCAGAAAGGATGCAGGCATTTGGCATATACTGGTAAAGTATATTCTAAACTGTGGTTGCTGGCATACAAAGTTCTTGCTGTAGTTTTTAACTGCTGCTGACTCATAGCCAGAAATGGTACACATCCTTTTCTGAATCTGCTGTGCTAATATGCTCCCTGACTTACTGGATTTTGATTTTGACAAATGACTAAAGATATCAGAACTTTAAATTCCAGTAAGTCTTATCTTTATAATCAGATGTAGCATAGCAACACGTGTACAGGTTCACATCTGAACTAACAAGTTTGGTGTCTCAGTATGCACAAAAATGCCAAGTGCAGCAGCACAAGACAGAGTAAGAGCTGCACCCTGAACTCAAGGTCTTCTATCTTTTTAACAAATTCTTACCTTCCTCTGCTTTCCTGAGGTGCAGCACCAGGAGATTAGAGATCCGTCGATACTCAGAGAAGCCCAATCTAAGAGAAGCTTTGGGTGCAGCATCCTTGTTTGCATCCTCAGAGTGGCCATTGATCCCATTCACAAGACCATTGACACCAGCTGGAGCTTCTGCTTCACCTGTTTGGACATATGCCCAAGTTTAAATCTTTTTAGCTGTTAAAGTCTGGGTCACTTGAAAAGTGGTGCATTGACCAACCAGGTGAGTGGATTCACAGGGAGGCTGAAGTAGTAACAGACTTAAGGAGTCAAAAGTTCTAGATTTTTCTTTATATTAAATGGGAATTAGGTGAGAAACTAAAGAGAGGCATAACCTTATGGGAATGCAGTGTAAGAGAGAATTATAGCGAGCAGTGTATAAGCATTTGACCTCCATTCCCACGGCTTCAGGATGCCTCCCATGGGGGAGGAAAGATAGTGGGACATCTGGCCAAGGGGAAAAACAAGGCATGATGTATGTAAAAGACTAGGCTGTACTCGCCTAGACTGTACTAATGTGCAAGTGTGTGCTCTATGCTCAAGACTATATAAACAGAGGCAGAGCCAACAATAAACGTCTCCAGTGGGATTCACATTGAATTGTGGGGAGTCTGTGTTTTCCTGCCAGCATAACCTCAAACCAAGCAAGCTGTAAAAGCTGGAAGTACTTCTCCCTTTGAAAAAATTCTATACAAATTACCATTGACTCCATCTTGGTCCTCTTGATCCTCCATTTGTTGTTCATCATCTTGGTCTAAATTGATGTCAGGAGTCTCAACTCTAATGATTGACTTATTTAAAAGCCTGAAAGCTTCCTTTACATGTTTTGGGTGAACCTGGGAAAGATTTGATAAAACACAGTAAGTAGGCATAGTGGCCTCTCTAGTGTTAAAGACTCTTTTCCCCCCACCCAATAGCTCCAGAGACTCACCTCTGATGCTGACAAAGGGCCTTGCTACTCATCTGAATAGTCCTAAGCAGTAAAGACTCTAAAGTCAAATTATCTCTCACTACAAATATTGAGTTCACACAAGGTTATGGAGGGAATAAGCAGAAGCAGCCTGATGAATCTTTGGTGAAAATGTGGAGTCAATAAAGTTTTCACTTAGGCTGAGAACATTTTGAGTAAAGATCAGTGGAGCACAAAACATGAAAGAAATGGCTCTGAATAGAAAACATGGGAAAAAAAAAAAATCCATCCAGATGTAATGAGTCTTCTCTGGAACTGGAAAAATCACCACTAGCGCCATGTACTGAAAGCTATCCTCTTCCTCTTGAGCTGAATTTAACGAAGTTCTTTTTTAGAACCAAACAATGTTCTTCTTACACAACCAACAATCAAGTTTCTGTCACTGTATGTGCCATATAGCCCCTAGTCAACATTTCAGAAAGAATAGAGTTTTAAAGCAGGGCCTAGATGGGTAATAGTCACACTAGTAAACTGCTACGCACTATACAATTCAAAGGTAGTTGAAGGGAAGAGAAGTTCAGGTCACAAATTCAGGTACCTTCAGGGAGGTTCAAGTATTTTGATGACCTTTGACTCTTTAGACTGCAGATGGAAGAGAGCTCTGAGACAAACAAACTACACACGATTAGGAGAAACAATGCCAACAGCCCTGGCTGATACCAAGTGATAACTGTTCTTCCTATTTGTCATGATTTGACAGGCAGCAAGCAGAGACCACTGATACCGCTGTGATGAAAAAAAACTGAACGTGTTCTCAGTTTGGACCAGGTTTTACAAGACATACCTTAAAAAGTGTATTTATGCCATAACAAACAAAAAAACCCCACAACCCAAAACAAAACAGACTGAGTATGACCACATCACAAGAGAAAACACGACCCAAGCTCTCTTACTCACCCACAGGACTGACCTGCTGGAAAGCAGCTTCATGAGCTGGAGTCCTAGTGGACAATAAATTATCCACAGGACAGTAACGTGCCCATGTGGGTCCAAGAAGGCCAATAGCATACTGAGGTGCATTAAGAAGAGTGTGGCCAGCATGTTGAGGGAGGTTCTTCTCCCCCTCTACTTTGCCCTGGTGGAACCACATCTGGACTACCGTAACAGTTCAAGAGGGATAGGGATATACTAGAGTGTGTCCAAATGAGAGCTACAAGGATGATTAAGGGAGTGGAATACCTATCTTATTAGGAAAGACTGAGAGACCTGAGACTGTTTAGTCTGGAAAATAAAAGCCTGAGAGATCTCATTAGTTTTTCAAATATTTGAAGGGTATGTGTCAAGGAGAGGCCAGCCTCTTTTCAACAGTGTTTCATAATAGGATGAGGGGCAACTAGAACACAAGAAGCTCCATCTCAACATGGGAAAAAACTTTCTAACTGTAAGGGTGACAGAGCATTGGAGCAGGCTGCCCAGAGAGGTTGTAGAGTCTCCTTTTCTTAAGACTTTCAAGACCCATCTGGATGTGTTCCTGTGTGACCTGCCCTAGGTGACCCATCTCTCATGTCCTCATCATAAGGAGGACACAGCTGTTAAGACTGAACCCAGAGGAGGGCCACAAAGATGATCCAAGGACTGAAACAGCTCTGCTATGAGGATAGGCTGAAGGAACTGGGTTGGTCAGCTTAGAGATTACTCCAGGAGGACCTTATAGCTGCTTTTCAATACCTGAAGGGATCCTACAGGAAGGCTAGAGGGGGGCTCTTCATAAGGGTGCCTAGTGACAGGATAAGGGGGAATGATTTTGAGCTGAGGGAGAGTAAGTTCAGACCGGATCTTAGGAATAAGTTCTTCAGTATCAGAGTAATAACATTCTAGAATAGGTTGCCCAGGGAGGTTGTGGAGGTTTTCTCCCTGGGGGTGTACAAAACCTTTTTATGATTCTATGGTCCTGCTTTAGCAAGGAAATTGGACTCAATGATCTCTGGAAATCCCTTCCAACCCCCACCATTCTATGATTTAAAGATGTACAATTCCACACTCCAATTGCAAAGCCAGAACTCCCACCAGTTGTATAGAAACTTCTATAAACTTTCATCAAAGGCCAGGTACCTCATCACAGCAGTGCATACGGGCCATGGCTTCAGACAGCCGAATCATGCTCTCCAACTGCCGCACCGTGATTCTCCAGGATGACTTGGTCACTCCAGAGCCATCGCGCTGCCGTAGACGTTTATACTGCTCCACTATAAAGTCCTCTGACTCCTTAGATATCTTTGTAACATAAGGCAATGTGACAGTTAGCCATGTTACAAGTGTCCAAGTCCATTCTTCCTGCACCAGACTGGCAGTTCCCAGACTTTTCTACACTACCTACTGCTTTTCTCTGAAATAGTCTATGCTACACACATACTATAGGTAAGTAGCAATCATACTATGTTCTAATTAGATTGCAATAATGACTACAGTAACAATGATATTACAATAAGTACACTCATGTATTAATTACTTAACAGTAGATATATGACCATTTCTGTTTCCCTATTACACTGACTTGGTTCCAGGCATGATTTCTGTCTCTCTGCTGGACTGCTCCATACCTTTTTACCTCTCATTCTAGATGCAAATACAAACACAAGCATACACCTCACATAACAACGACTACAGCTTTGTGTACATGCTTTTAAAGCTGAGTCTATCTGCATATACACAGAACCAGCTGGAAAACAAACTCCCAACCACATGGAAATGAAATAGGGAGTTCTCAAAACTATAAAGAAAAAATGTCCTTTTCTTCCACTTGAAAACTCCACTTAGAAGAACTTCTGAAAAAAAAAACCCTATCAAATAAATCTAACACAGCCCAGCCAAGCTGCTATTTAGATAGATCACAAAAATTCATACTTAGAACAATTTTCTGTGTTCTGTATTTTAGCACAAAAAAAGCAAAGAAATATTGAGGAATGTGCTAGTTTGAGCCTAGCTAGCATGTTTTGGTGAGAAGAACTAGATGATAGGCTGTAAAATGAAAACAATGGTGTCTACTTCCCTTACAGTCTTGCTGGGATGTGTAAAGAAGAAAAGCAAAACAAAGATTACAGCACTTGCTTCTTCTCTTCGCTGGGGAACTTTGCCTGCTGGGGAGCTCGTGGCTGCTGGCTGGACTCCATCTTGCTTTCTAACCTCACCCTCCTTTGCTTGGCTGCTTCACCTTGCTTTTTAACCCTCTTGGCCGAACCTCCATTCTTCCTTAGGACTGGGGTAAGGTTGAGAGGGGTAGGGGAAGGTGAGGGGTGGTTGAGAGTCCCTCCTGGGGACTCAGGTTTCTGGAAGGGGAATTGTGTTTGTATTACCTTTTTTCCCTTATATATTTCTGTCTATAACTGTATATACTGTAAATATCTGCTTGTAAATTTGTGCCAGCTGTAAATATAAGCTTCATTCAAAATTTCCAGAGCCAACTGAGTCTAGTCTGGGTAACTTCTAAAAGTGTGGGGGGCGGGGGATACCCAAACCATCACAAGGAACAATACCCTTTTAAAACAAAGGCAAGCAAACTGTTTGATTAAGCAGCAAGTCAGTAAGATACAAAAATCTCTGCAGCAGCTGTAAGGAATAAGCTGTGCCCTTGAGGCATAAGGAAACTATGAAAGAACTCTTCATTCATCTTATGCAGAGGTTAAGAATTGCCACCAAAGCAGTTAAGACTACTAAAGTATTAGTTATTTAGTATAGCAGTTAAGACTATTGATATAAGTCTCAGCAGGGCTGTATGAGTTTCTGGAGTTCAAAAACTGGAGTAGATGGCTTCAAAATATGCTGTGTTTCTAGGTATTATTGTAGTTCATGCCTCTATTCCCTGGGAGCACTGTACTAATTGTCTTTGCATTAGCTGGGAAAGTACATGCTACAGAGAGACTACTCCTTTGGACCTACTCATACAGAGCAACTTAACACAGGAAAGTAGAATTACCTTTGGTTTAAACTGCCTCGCAAACAGTAGGTACCTTCTGATGTCATCTAGTGAATAGACACGATCAACAGATTCCTCCACTCTGGAATGCAGATCCACTATGCGTCTGGCGATGGCGTAATCTGTGACCTAGGATATCACTGCTCTGTCAGACCACTTCCATGTCAGCCCAACATCCAAATAAGCCGCAGTATTCCTCCTTCCCATTCCCCTCCCCCACTTGCACTCCTCCTGGCAAAGTTAGTCTTGTCAGAAGCCAAGCTTTCTGCCAGAAGACCCAGAAGAATGTCTTGGAGGTTTTTTATCCAAGGAAATACAGCAGAAAAGGGATAAAAGGCAGTTTTAGGATTTATAACCTCTTGGAACCCTCCTGGGCTACAAGCAAGCCAGAGAACTGGCAGACAGCAGCACTCCGAAGTGTGGGAACTGCTTTTTTCTTTTTCAGTCTACTGTCTCTTTCATCAGCCCCTTCCCAAATAGATAATCATTCTGGGCAAAGCAGCACAGAGAACAGTGCTGTACCAACGGTAATCTCTGCATCTCATCCCTTCCCAAGGCAAACACCACATAGACAGGTGGTGGCAGTCTCAGCCTTAGTGACCAGCCATTTGTAAAAATGACTAATGGTGCTAAGTTCGCAGGTCAAATTGCCACAGGATGGGAAGGCAGTGTCCTTGTATTCAGCAGTGTGCTCCAATCTGTACTGCCAGCTTCTAACTTCGTTGACAGAAGCACAAGCAAGATGCTCTTATGAGATCAGCTTCACCTAAGAGTTCAGAGGGCCATCAAGCTGGTCAGAGGGCAGAAGCACATGATGTACGAGGAGAGGTTGAAAGAGCTAGGTTTGTTCAGCTTGAAAAGAAACTACTTCACTGCCAACCATGGATGTGATGGAGCCAAGTTGTTCTTAGAAGCAGACTGACAAGGGGCAACAAGTGAACCATGAGAAATTCTGAGCAGCTATAGTTATTTTTTTAAATACATGAGAGCTGTCAAACACTACAGTGGGGGCCTAAGAGAGGCTGCAGAATCTCCGTTCTTAGAGATACTCAAAACTCACCAAGTCAAGATCTTGGCAACTCGATCCATTGAGCATGAGGTTAGACCACTGAACTCCAGAGGTCATTTCTGACATACATTATTCTACAATTCCTTAAAAAATTACCTCATTGCATTCATCCACAAGAATAAAGAAGAGATCAAAGCGAGACATGATGGGAGCCGACAGGTTTATATTCTGCTTCAGTGACTTGGATCTGTCATAGCGCCCACCAACTGGGTTTGCTGCAGCCAAAATGGAGGTCCTGGCATTCAGGGTAGCCTAACAATGGGGAGAAGAAAAAAGTAATTAAATACTACCCTCTGTGACCATTTGCTCAACCAAGTCACAGCAATTCAAATGGGTCAACACATGTTTTAGAGTTTCATTGGAGGTACTAAAACCACTGCTCCTCAGAAGAGCTCAAACTTCTAAGCAGCCTTCTATAAGCAGCTCTCTGCCACAAGACACAGTTTGATGAATAAACACTTTAATGTTGTAACACTGTTGCCAACAATACTGAAACAAGCTCTTATATCTGCTTTGCACAATGCCCTGTTTTTAACAGTGGAAACACAAGCTTTACTTGTACAAACTCACACATCTAGACCCTCTTTCAGGGTTGCTTCAAGGTGAGGATTTTTCCACTTCGTGTTTACTGTCCACTGTTAGATCCTTTTTCCTTTCAGTAACATTTCTGATCTTTTTTGGGGGCATGTGGCACAAAGACTTTGCAAGCATGTGATCTCTGTCCTGCCCCAGTGAGGTAGCTGTAGAGCTGACAAGAAAATCTGACAGATGACACTATATCAGTGATTGCAAAAAGCAGCCAAGTGATAGATGCTGCCCTCACAACCTAAGCAACGGTGTAAGCTACCTTTACTCCTGCTTTAGTAATGGATATAGTCTGCTGCTCCATAGCTTCATGAATGGCTACTTGATCCCGTACATCCATTTTGTCAAACTCGTCAATACAACAAACCCCCTGCAAAGGAAAAATAAATAACCAAAGTCACCCAAATTTAGTAACTTTTGAAAAGAAAATTTAGGGCTCTTCATCACTAACCAAAACCATTTCAGGGATGCAGAAAACTCTCTAGTTCCTGGACTCACATTATCTGCCAGCATCAGTGCTCCAGCTTCAATGACAAATTCATGAGACTCCTCATCTTTTACAACAGCTGCTGTTAGACCAGCAGCACTTGAGGCTTTCCCACTGGTGTACACAGCACGAGGGCTGAACTCATCCACATGCCTATGGAGAAATAACAGTGAGGAACAAAGTGTAAAAGTGAGATTAAAACCTGCAGAACCAAGGCAACTGAAATGCAGTGCTGCTTTCAACCTCTTAGGCCAGGACTTGTGCCTTCCTTCAGGAAGCAAATATCAAGATAGGTCCTCCCACCTCTGATGATGTTTGTGCCAGCCTTGGAAATTCTTCCTTATCTAACTGCTCTCTATCACTGGTCTGTTATTTACTTGTGATTACACTAGCAGAAAAAAATAATCCAGACCTCCTCCCACAAGTTTTCTGCTGAGTTCACTAGCTAATGCTTACAGGTCAGGTAAATGTCAGCACAAAGAGCAAATGGTTTCACAGCAGGAAGCAGCGAGACTGACCACAGGCAGCCCAAAGCAGCTTTTTGTGGTGCCTCTATATGTCTGAGCTGCAGCATGTGCTGCAAGGCTCAGTTTCATGGAGAACAAGGCAGAGGTAAATAAACATCATGATAAAATAAAACCATATTAAGTAGAACTTCCAGTTAAAAAAGCATTACAAGATGTAGCATAAAACATAATTATGTAATATTAACTTTTCAGGACTAATCGTTTTCCACTTGTTCAAAGTGTTGGCACCCACCAATTTAGACTAAATTCAAACAGAGGAAAAGTTAATCATTACTTCATCTATCTCTGTTATTTTAAAATACGCAATATATTTCGTATTTTTAATATTCAATGTCTTCTGAGAAGATTTGGAAATTCATATTTTTATTACTATGTAAAGGACAACAATGAAAAAAAAATTATTCACTCTTTGTTATTACCACAGGGGCTGGTTGAGTGTTCAGCCCTGTTTAAATACTTCAACCACATCCAAAAAACTACTGGAAAACATTCTCAAGCATTTTACTTCCCTTTCCTTTGTTTAGTACCTAAAAAGCACAGTGCATATTTATAGCTCTAGTTACACTGGACAGTATTTAAATACTGAGCTTTAATGAGATGCTTACTTTAGAAACTGACTCTTGGCTGTACTTGGATCACCAACAACACAAACATTGATGTCCCCCCGCAGTGAAGTGCCTTCTGAAGTGGTCTTAGGAACTCCTCCAAAAAGCATCAGCAGGACTCCTCGTTTCACTTCATCATTACCTGTTCCAGAAAAGATAGTTAACTAAAAAACTCGAAGAAAACTCCACATTTTTCCTACTTAAAACAACTTCAACCCACTAGAATTGTAGGCAGATTCTGAGTGTATGTGCCCAAATGCTCTCTATTCCCTAAACACCCACTAGAACTGCATTCATGTGCCTAACAGATTCAAAGAATGACCCAGAAAGAGACTGACTTTCTTCACGTCACAGTGGCTCAGAACACAGAGCTGATCAAAGTTCTTAGAGATAATTAATGTAAGTCTTCAGAGCAGCTCTCAGACAGACAACTGCAAATACACACACACATGCATACACAACAGCATGCCAGCATTCAAAACCCTGAAATCTTTTAAAGGAAAACCATATAAAACAGATCCAACTGTTAGCTGGAAGGGTTAGTAGTAGATCAGTCAATAGCAAAATCAACCATTTTGGTCTTCCAGGCCTTAGTGATTAAAACCAGCAAGCACTCAGGAAACAGATCCTCCTTTTCTAGCATAAAAAGTGGTAGATGGAACAGGGTTTCCAAGCTTTCCCAAAATGGCGCCACAGGGACAGCAAAAAGCATGAGTATTTTCACAGCTGAAATCTTCCCTCTCTGAAGCAACAACTGGACTCTTACCATGGATAGTGGGGAAGAGGCTGGTGCACAGGTTATGGTAAAGGTTCTTATCTTGGCTCATTTCAAAAACTTTTTCCCACTCTTTGACAGACATTTGGTTTTTAATGCTTTCTGCAGTCTGTTCTTCATCTCGGAGCTCTTTTCCACCAAACTTAACAAAGAAAATTAAAAATACATTAAAAAAAGTAATAGCATGGTCACTACTGAATGTCAAGTACTGCAGTCAGGTTACAAAAACTTGCTCTGTAAGCTAACCTTAGGCTAAAGAATTTTATCACCTTATACTTTAAAAACAAATAGACAATTTCCTAGGAGGCAAAATCAGTGGAGAGTAACTTCATTTAGTGATAAAAACACATGAGATGCTTATCGAGAGACTAAAAAAAACAAGAGTAAACCAGTACAGTGTCCTTTAGCTCAATTTTGCCTTCATAAGCATTCTTTATTAACTGGAATTTACAGGGTCTTCCATTACTCTGGAATGAGGCAGGGGAAGCTCAACACCCAGAAGATACAGATGCCATTTTTATCCTAATTAACAGTCAATCTGACAGCAGAATTCTAGATTAAAGTATCATACCATGCTAAAACCCAGACATAGTTAGTACTTTTTAGCAACACCCCAAGATGTTATGTGCTAAACTAGAGGGAACAAGAAAAATCAACCGTTTTTCCCTTGACAAGATGAAGCAAGAGGAGGAAAAGGAAAGACAGCAGAAATGGATGAAAGCTGAAAGGAAATAAATGTACCAGTTGGCTCTTTAGAATAAATTGATACTGTTGGCAAATAACCACATTTGTGAAAGCTGCTGTGAGCAATAAAGACAACCAAAACTTCTTGGTATCTAAATCTATCAGAATATAAAGACAGTCCAAGACACAAGAAGGTGGCACACGTACATATTCAAAGCTTGACCCATTCTCACTCCCACTTTTGAGGTAAAACCATACAGATCAGGAATCATCAATACACTTACAACTAGTTTCTTTCCAGACTCACCCGTGGATTTGTCGGTGCAACGTAACAAGCTAGAAAGACCAGCTTGTAGGACAGCTCTCTGACTCCAAGGGCACGAAGTCCTCGGATGCCTTCAGTTTCATAGCCCTCTGTCCCGCTCAACCGGGCGCTGGTTTCTGCGCGCACCCCTGCCATCACAGTGGGAGTCAGAACAGAGGCTCGCAGAGCAAGCAGGAGGGACATGTCATGGAGGTTGTGAGCAGTAGCAACCAACCTGGTGTTGAGAGCTGGGACACATCAGGCACAACAATCAGCGACCCAGTGAAGTCACATTTGTCACCTGCCTGAGCAGACTCCACTGCCTCTGCACGCAGGATCACCTCCATGCTGCGAGGAATGCTGCCGCGAGGCAGCTCAGCCTGCGTCTCCTGGATGCGAACCTAGGGGAGGAGGGAATGTTGAGCACCGCTTCAAAAGCTAAGCTGCTAATAAACATACTAAGTATCAACAGAATGCTGCGATCCATGTTAATTGCGAAATTCCTCTTACAGTAAGACAAACCAAAAATCCTTTCAGTAATCAGTATCTAAGGAGTCTTGGAGGAGTCTTCAGAGGGGAGCCACAATGACAATTCTGAGGGTTAGGAAAAGCAACTTGAAGATTCCAGCTAATGTGACTGACACATAACGTTATTGAAGGATGTGAAGTGTGGAGGATTTGGTACAGTAAATGAACCGAGAAAATAAATCAAAACAAATACACATGATGTACCCTGCAACACAAGACTAAAAATGGCTCAAATATGTGTGTTTTTAGTGCCTTGCTTAGGCAATAAATGTCAAACAGCAAAACTGCTTTAAAACTATGCATCACTTCCCACGTTTAAACATAACCCTTCATAGAAAGAAAATGGCAGAAATTCCAGTGCCTCTTCTTAAGGTCTTCTATTGATGCTGACAGAACCAAAATTAACTGTCTTCAACGTGCAGCAGGACAAACAACACCTTTTAAGTACCACGTAAACGTTCCTATTGGTCATTGTTTCTGTCTATGTTTAGCTCTTACCTGGGACTAAACCACAGCAGTTCTTGAAAAGAAAGCTAATTTAATGAAACAGCCAAACCAATACCAATGCCAATATAAAGTACACAAAGCTAAACTCAGCCTAGCAAACTTCTCTTTTCATACTGAGTGTGAGGTTTATAGTCTGGGATACACCTGTAGCCACCTCAGGGCAGCTATCCCAGCTGACTCCAAACAGCTAATGGCCTTCAGCCCATAGCAAGCCTTTTTTCCTGCAATACCAGCACAGTCCCCCAATTTCACTACTTTACCTTTTGGAAATCAACAAATCTTGATTTGTTTGTGTCCAGCAGGAATCTCCTTCTGTTGGCACAGACTGGGTTTCTGCAGATGTTTGGCTGTGTGTATTTAAATTGCTGTTCTACATCTTTAATCACTGTCTGACAGTCAAGGCACAGGAAGGTTCCACTCACAAGCTCAGGATGGACTGGGTGGGTACGTACTACCTGTCCGCTGATACGTGTCAGGGAGCCAATTTTTGCTGATGTCAGTTCTCTAATTCTGTTTAAAAAAGGAATTTGTAAGGTTTAAATTCTTGAGTTGACATTTTCAGGCCCAGCACACTGCCCAAGTACTAAGATGCCACACAGCTTCTTTCAGTCCCTGACTAAACAGCTGTAAATACACAAAAGAAACAAAAGTTCTTAGAATATATTATAACATCATAATTTTACATAACATTTTAGATTGATTCTGAAGTTCAAACCAATGCAAAAGTTTTTTCACTGGTAACTCAAAAGGAACATAGTCCTTTTTTTTTTTTAATTAGAGAAGATACATTTGTTTGTGGAATATGATAAATGCAAGTATCTGAGTAAGATTCAGAAATAAATAACCGTTTTAAAAAGGCATCCTGCACAAGATCAGACAAATTCTCAAATGTCTTAGTCAAATGCATGTTTTCCCAGTAGTACAAATGCAAAAGTTTCCGGAATTAAAAATCATCTTACTTATGTCTGGTAGGTAGGTCTTGGAATGCAACATAGAAGTCTTTGTTTGAAGGAACATTTCCATGGTCTCTGGCAAAAATCTTTACTGCACGGCAGAGGTAAGGATAAACCCTGAAACAGAGAAGTCTATCAAAATGCCTTCTTTGCTTCAGACTACATCAAAGGCTTGTATTGTGCATCTCCAGGTTCTGGCTTTCACTGCCACGTTATGCAAGAATACACAAAAATTAATCTAATTATGAGATGACTGCATAATACTCCAATTTGACTTATTATCTGAAAACTGTCTCATTTTATGATACTTTTAGCCTTGCATTAAGAAGTAGATCCTCAAAATAAGCCAGTGACTCATTAAAATATTTTCAGAACAAAAAGTTTTAAAGTTTATTCTGTATCCTCCTACTAACCCTCATAACTTATTTACTAGGCTAAATGCCTAGTTAACTAATGTTTTCCTGAGAGGAATCCATTAAGAAATAAACAAAAACTAAATATAAGTATTCTCAGGACACAGAAAGCAGATAAACCTCTCATTCTTTTACTTAACACTTAGGACACTATGGGCCTGAGACGACCTGTAGAATGAACAATGCTGCTGTGATGTCTGCATTTTACCTGTAAAACTCCTCCTGAACAGTGGTAGAAAGCTGCTGATTGAACTGCTCCAAATCTGCAAAGCTAACGATCAATGTGTTTCGCTCTGGACGAATCAGTTCCTCGGCATCACGCAGGTATTTGACCTCCCCATCGCTGTTCTGGAACCTGGAAGTGGTTCAGGAAAAGGATCACACACATTACAGAGCATGCAAGAGCACAGCAGCACCCTGCAGTCCCTTACAAACACCTCTTCCAACAGTACTTCTCCTGCCCTCCTTGCTAATTCAGTCTGAAAAAAGCCCAGCACAGAACATCGGGTCTGCAATTCAAACAGGTGGTCTGAAACACTGAACTTTATTTATGGTTTACCAGTGACTCTGCACCAGCAAAAAAAAACGGGGTTTGGCTTTGTGTTCCTCATGGTGATGTTAATAGGTTCCTTCTTTGTAACTGAAGAGGCCCTCGGGAAGCAAAATGTTGGGCGTCTGACTTACTACGGTGTAACGAAGCCGCCAAAGGCATCTGCAACCTGGCTGTCACAAAAGAGGCCGGCTGCGCCTGCCAAAGTCCCACCAAAACCTGCTTAGGAAGGGAAGCGCACTGCACTCCCCACAGACCCCTTAGCGGCGAGCCCGGGCAAGCGGAGAGCTTTCCTGACACACGCGGGACTGTTGCTGCAGGCCCCGACAGAATCTGAATCTCACCAAATGGCGGCCCCTTCTGCGAGGCGCTGACGGCCCGCCGCCGCCTCCTGACAGCCCTGCCCCCCGTACTCACTCTTCTAAAAAGTCCTGGAACAACTTCTGGCATTTCTCGGCCACCTCATCGCGGAGCTGCTGGTGCTGCTGCGTTGAACCCGCGTCCCCCGCTGCTACCGCCAGATCCATCCCGGTTACCACTGCTGCTGTAGCTGCCTCAGCACCAGCCCGCCCGCGAGCCCTTTCGCGCCACAGGAGACCCCGCGTGCGCGGCCGCGTCGGCCAATCAGCGGGCGCCAGCCCCATGAGCCTCGCCGCGCCGGCAAATCGGCAGCCACGAGCCCCCAGAACCCGCCTCGCAGCCCCCTCTCGCCCCTCCCTTATCGGCCGTTTTCGCGCCAAAGGCGCGGCGCAGCTTGGCGGTCATTGGCCGTGCTTGGCAAGGTGGCGGGGCCTTGTGGGTGAGGTTGCAGTGTGAGACTGCCTTAGGCTTCTCGCGGCTATTTCTGTCAGTAAAGCTTCAAGCCTGTGGTTGAGGAGGAAGGTGTGTCATAAGCATTTAGCTGTTTGCTTCCAGTGGCTTCATCTTGGTCTCGATCGGCAGTCAACTTTTGCAGGGTGCTAGACCTGCAGAAAGCAGACCAGCTGAAGTGTCGTGGTGACATGGACATAGGGATCGAGTGCACCCTCAGCAAGTTTGCAGGCGACACCAAGCTGTGTGCTGTGGTCGACATGCTGGAGAGAAGAGTGTCAGCTAGAGCGATATGGACAGGCTTGAGAGGTGGACCCAAGCTTACCTTGAAGTTCAGCAAGCAATCCCAAACACAAATACAGACTGGTCCATCAAGGAATTAAGAGCAGTCCTGTAGAGAACACTGCTTCTGGATAAAAAGCTGGACATGACCCAGAAAGTGTGTTTTGCAGGTGATAAAAGAGCAACTAAGCTGGTGAAGGGCCTAAATGATGGCTGGACCTGCTGATCTCAAGAACCTTTTACAACCTGAGCGATGCTATGATTATTGCAGCCAAGAAGGTTAACCCTATCCTGGACTGTATCCAAAGCAGTGCGGTCACTAGGTCAAGTAAGAGAGTTCTACCCCTCAGCTCATGAGAGCACTGATGCATCCTGTTCTGGAGTCCTCAGCACAAATAGGACATAGACCTATTGGAGTGGGTCTGGAAGAGGGACACAAATATGATCACAGACCTGGAGTAACTCTCCTGTGAATAAAAGCTGAAAAAGTGGGGGTTGTTCAGCTTGGAGAAGGCTCTGAGGAAACTTCATTGGGGTCTTTCAGTACTTAAAGGGGCCTATAGGAAAGGTGGGGATCTTTTTTAGCAGGGCCTGCTGTGAGTGCACAAGGGGAGATTTAGACTAGATAGATGTAAAGAAGAAATTACTTACAATTGAGAGTGGAGAAACACTGACCCAGGTTACCCATAAAAGTGGTAGATGCCTGGTTCCTTGTAATATTCAAGTTGGATGGGGCTCAATCTTGTTACAAGTGTCCCCACTAACTGCAGGGTGTGTTGGAATAGATGACCTTCCAATCAAAAGCATCCTGTAATTCTAAAACTCCACTAGTGCCCCCAGGGTGCTGCTGAGGAAGCAGAGAGCCATAGCAGCCCCTACACTGTGTTGGAGGTGTTTCAGGCAGCTTCAGGCTGACAAGAGCCACTAAGTAGGCTGCACATTCAGTTTCTGAAAGACTAACCTCAGGTGAAAATGATATAAATTAAGCTAGGTGAGGATCAGGACTTAGTTTGGACAGCTGGCTCCATGTCTGCAAGGTTGCATTTAAGGTAGTATGATAAATTTACTAAGTGATGCCATGGCTGCCAGCCATTGCTGAATGGCAGCTGGTGGCACATGATGCCTGCCAGCAGGAACCGTTTCAATATCTATGAAAAATTACTTAGAGTCGCTCTGCCACCTGCAAAGTCATTAATCTCTGCCTAAACTGGGAATTTTGCTGTAATTAAGGCAGCCTAGGGCTGACTCTTTTCAGTTCTGAAACCCTTTAAGAGGTGCAAGAAGCAGAAGCTTCCTGCAGTGGGGTTATTTTACGTTACAGTGCAAATGCCATGTCATGAAGAGAGTCTTAATTGCAAAATGGTCAAAGCTACCTAGCAGTTTGGTTTGATGGGTATAGTAAGATTCGGCTCTGCATGTTTTGCTCACTTTTCATTGCTGAGGTCAGAGTGGAGGTTCTGGCTGTGTTAGCAACTTTGAAAGCTGCTGTTAATGCAGGTAACATATAATCCAATTTGGTACTTAACTACAGCTTTGTGATTTTTGTTTGGTTGGTTGTTTGAGTTTTTTCTTTTTGAAGATGGCTAAGGGCTAAAGTGGTGGGAAAGTGAAGAAAAAAATGCCCAATTGTTTACAGTTTGTCCTAGGCTTACCTGCTCCAAAGAAAATAAGAAAATCATAGGAAATAATTAACTTGATAACTTTGCAAAAACTTGTAGTCAGTAAATTCTGTATTTTATGAGCTCATGCTAGCAAAAATGTGCACAAGTACACGTTGGTTGTGGGGCTTGTTTATTTTTCTAGTCTTTCAGCTTGCAAGTTGGATGGTGTTACAGCTGAGAGGATATGATGCTTGGTCTTTATGGGTAACTTTGAATGGTTATGAGCCAAGATTTGGGTTGCACCAGGTTGATTTTTGACAATTCCAGGAGGCCAAGAACCCCAAAGCTCTCTGCTGTGCACTATGCAGAAATCACCTGCAATAGCAGTATCTCACTGCCAAAGAAGATGAATTCCTTTATGGAGAGTCTGAAATCACATTACTGCTGAGTGCTGCCATACAGAACATGCTGGAACCTCACTATGAGCTGGAATCCAGGGCAGCCAAGCAGTATGCCACAATACATACTGCATTCTCCCTTTGGTAGTGGAGTGCAGGCCGCAGTTTGCTTTCACCTGGAAGGGTGTTCTATACACCTGGAATCAACTGGCCCACAGTTGAAGCACAAAGATTTCCTGGTTTTGTTCTTCCTTTCGTCTTCCCCTGTCCCAGTAAGCACGGAGCAAGCAGCTGTATGGTGCTTGGCTACCCACTAGGGTTAATCCCCAGGTTAAAAGCTGTGTGCATCCATGGGGAACCAGCCCTGCACTTTGCTTCCATGAGAACAGCCCCAGTCCTCTTTCCTGCTGAGCAGATTTGGACAGCTCAATGAACATAGATGGGCTTTCACAGAAAAATCTTGTTGTTAAAACCTCAGAAGCAAACTACAGCTTTGTGTTTGTTTTGATCAGATGACTCCATGGAGAATCCTTACCAATATCCTTTATAATCTCTTAGTTTAAAAGCTGCATGGTTGTAATTACTATCTCTATGTTATGAAAAAAAAAGAAATCATTTTAACTGGTGGAGAAGCTGCAGCAATATGAACTCCATATAAAATGTTGAACATCCTGCAAATTACTGGAAATAAAGGATTATGCAAGTTTGACTTTTTCGAAGTTACCAAACCCTAGCTGCTACCTATCAAAGCAATGTGAAGTTCTGAAATAACTATTTGCAAGGGTTCAAACTAAATTCTAGCAATGCACAACTCCTACTGAAGTATCTTGTTATGATTCCATTCAGGACATTCTGCATTTTGATTTATGATCGTAATTACTTTCAGTTAGGTAAGAAAAACTGCATGAAAGGTTTCTGCATACAAAGCAATCAGCTTCTAAATCCAAATTCTTGTTCTTGTGGCTACTGTGAAAAATCAAACTACAACATGACTTCTGCTAACTCTTACAGAATTGGGATATACACAGTTGTTACGGGAATGTATTTGCTGTCAAACCTAGAACAAGAAACACACTTCTGATGAGTATTTTGTTGGTTTTGGTGGTGTGAAATGTAAGTCAGTAATTTTGCCCCTTATTAGGATGCACTTCTGACGTGGACTTCATTACCAGTTACATATGAACAGCATTAAGCAAATTAAATTCATTCTAGCTGGCTTAGCTGAATAAACAACTGTTTTGAAAGTTGGATTCATCACCATTAAGTCTGTGATAAGCAGTGTTTATAATCCACTTAGCTTTGTAAACTACCAACTGAGGATCCTGCAAGATTCTGAAGTTAATAATTTGGGTACGATTCCATGGTAAATTAATTATAACAGTCCCATACGCAAACTTGCAGAGTATGTTACTCCTTGAATGGTGTGACTTGTAAACAAAGTTTAACTTCTACATTTCCAGCACTTTACCTAGCTGACCTTTACTATGATTGTTTTCTAATGGACAACTCCTGTCACAAAACATTAAAATTAAGTCTTGTTCAATGGCAGCTGCAAAAGATGATTTGCCCTTTTGTGAAATTCTACACAATTCATATGCAGCCTGACTGACCTTTTTGTAGCACAGCCAATATGTGACTTCTTTGACATTTAAAAATCAAGGTAGCAATAATAACACAGACTGTCTAAACCATGCCTCCTACTGAAAGCTTCATCATATGAAATGTTAAGCAAAAATTAAGTCAAGAACTACAAATGCATGTTAAAATTACAGTTAGTCTATTGTACTGCCCACATAAGGAATTTAATCCTTTGCTCTCTGGCATCCACACTTTTAAAATTATCTAAATTTGAAATACAATTGTCAGAGGCAGCCCATAAAAGGAAGTTTCAGATAACCTGGTTCCTCTCCAAATGCAGGGCTCATCCTTCAGGCTGCAAGAGGAAGAGAAGTAGCTTTGTGTATCATTGCAAACTGAGGCGGTTAAAGCAAGTGCTTCAGTTCAGAATAAGGATGTCTACAAAAAATTTTAGAAGCTGACTTAGAGAAACACCCAGTTTCTCTAAATGTGCAACAGTACAACACTTGGGCTGTCCAAGGCATTTAGAACTGCAAAAAACCCTAAAAATAGTTTGGCCTATGCTAATTTGCTTTTCTTTCACTGGCAATAGATATCAAATACTTGCTGATTTGTTATCCTAGTGGCTGGGTCAGGCAGGAAAACACATTGCCTGCTCTCATTTATTTACCAAGAATATTATATATCCCTTGTGTATTCCATGTGTGTAATCTCCTATCCATTCTCAAAAAGTAACATGAAGGATAGGCCTATGGCTTGTATACAACTTAAAAAAAAATGGGAACACAGCAAATAAATTTACACTTTAGGCAGTTACAGCATTGCTAAAACATCCAACAATCAACATCAATCAATTCACAATTCTCTTGTGAGAATGCAAAGCAAAAACCAAGACAGATATTGCATCTAATTTACTTTGAGAGATTTATTGCAATCTATTTTCACAACTTCATATGAAGACTTTTTGTTAAGAATGTTCTTCTCACCTGCTTCTCTGCCTGACACTCTTGTAAATTAACAACTGTCTGGTTTCTTCCTGATTATTAAATTGGAAGTATCCATTTATTTTAGCTTTGAGCCAATTCTGTACTTCAGAATATTCAATCCTGCTGATGTAAGTTAAAAATGCAGAATTTTTATTGCATCATTTATTAAAATGTTTAGAAACATGATACAATTTAATGTGACACCAGAATACTAACCGCAAGTACCACATTTTCATTAAAAATGTGCACAGTTGCCAATA
The DNA here is from genome assembly GCA_013400475.1 of Tricholaema leucomelas. Taxonomy (NCBI): domain Eukaryota; kingdom Metazoa; phylum Chordata; class Aves; order Piciformes; family Lybiidae; genus Tricholaema lacrymosa; species Tricholaema leucomelas. The sequence goes on from WAAF01019237.1 coordinate 452,233, forward strand.
CAAAGAGTCTTCATCTGTTAAAATATCTTCTTTTAAATAAAAAAACTGAGGATTAAAAAAAAACAGTATTGTGGCACTTCAGTAAATGAGAAGTTTTGGGTCTTTTTAATTGCATATGACAATGCTCTAATCAGCAGAGGTTTATCAGCAGCAGGGGCTATGTTTGCAATCATATCTCATTTGCAGGACAAATCATCTCAAACTTTCACAAGCAGCTCATCTCAGGGCGTCAGTCGTTTGGGGTCCCGTGGGAACATGGACGTTTGACGAACGTTATGCAGCCCTAAGTACAGCATGGTTACTCTTTCCAGCCCTGCAACAAATGAAAGAACTCATCAGTACACTCAAGCTTTTTGTTTGAAACAAGAAACTAAAGTTACTCCCTGTCTACAGCCAGCCTGACTCAGCAGTGCGACCAAAGACACAGATGTGTTAGTGTGTGTGACTACGGAAAGGAGGACCAGCAGTGAGGGGTTTTAGATACAGTACCTTCTGCCAGGATGCAAACTTCACCTGAACATGTGTCAATAAGCAATGGTACCAGAGACTCAATCCTACTCTGAATCACTTCAGACTTTCAAGAAAGATGATGCAGAAAACTGAAAAGGGAGGTGGGTACTCACTCTGTCTTGAATGCAGTAGAGAAGTCCAAACGAGTCTTATTAAGAGCCTCAGAATAAGTGCCATAAGCAACTACAGTAAAAACCTACATTTGGGAAAGTTTATCCCAAACTCTCTACAGTACAAAAAAGTAGATTCAACAATACACACCTATGTAACTCCTGATATCTTGGTGATAATAAATATTTCACTGATCATTGTGCTCTTTCTTCCTGAAATCTTAGAGGTCATGTGTTTACTGTGGAACATGAAAGGCCCTAATCCATGGGGCCACATATGCACCCCAGCCACCTCAGCTGAGATGAAACCCAAATGCATACTAGTTTTCACACAATGCCCTTCTATTTTAAGGTTTCCACCCAATACAGCCAGATTAATTCTCACAGCATCTCCTATTTGGCTGGTACTTGCTCTGACCTCTAGGATGTGCCATGAAGAACATTTACTCTGCAGAAGAGATGTGGCTTCAGCTTCCTCCATGTCAGTTTTGACTGGCCTGAACTATTTGGGGTCACATGCAAATCTTGTGTCTCCTCTGCTCACATGTACTACATGGAAGCGACACATCTTGTAGGTACAGAAAACCAGTTGTTTCAGTAGCATATTGCAGACCTAATCCATTTACTGGGGGCATGCTTAGGAAGTTGTTCTGAGAACATGCTGAGAATGTACTAAATATACTTTACAAAAGTAAAGCAGATGCAGAAAGATTGAATCGAAGAAATCATTGTGTTTATTGACCAGGACCTACAAAATGTCTGATTTCCATATGCATGAATGAATTTCATCCTGCTAATGAAAGCAATGTGTGTAACTGTAAATTGTTATCATTAGGATGACTAAACTCTATCTTTTTTTAATATGTAAAATACTCACATCCAAGACACAAAACCTCAATACCTCTGCTGAAACAATTAGCATCAGCAGAACTGATCAGTGACATTCAGTCAAATCACCAAATAAGACAGAAGCAGTCACTTATTTCTCCTCACCGCAGAACAACTTCATCAAAGGCACTAAGAGACTGGTGGCTTCTGGTATTAGTAGGCTATCAAACTTCACAAATAATACAGTATTTTCTTGCTTCCTCATCTTTTTCTCATTGGTCAAATTTGAAAATGATGTGCCTGCCAAATAAATTGGCATTTTTTCCTTGTGATACCTAATTTTAAACTTACCAGAATATGCCATTAATATTTCAGCTTTTTATTTTATGATGATCCTTACTTACATTTTAGCTTCTTTCCTTAAATTCTCCAGAATAAACAGCCCCACACATTTACCTAATAACACTACTAATATGAATTTCATACTGAAGCCTTCTTGAGCCTGAACAGTTTTCATCAAGCTCAGGCTAACACAAAACAAAATAAAATACAGATGCTTACCTATTCCACCACCTGCATGTGGAGGTGCACCAAAACGGAAGGAATCAATGTAAGCCTTTATTTTCTCCAAATCTAGAGAAGAAAAAGACATGTTTCTCATCTGCTTAATGAACCCCAAGTCAAGCATACAAGTGACTAGAAGACTGCTCAACAGAAAAATTACCAATTTAACTTACAAAATTAAAATAGGATTTTACTCATTAAACATATAAATTATCCAGGACTGTCCAGAAATTATGACCATAACAGTTTTGTTTCATGACTTCTTTAATAGCTTCATCAGGAAAGAAATTTGAGAACCGAGTTAAGAGCTAGGTTTAAATGCTCAATGCAACTGCCATTTCACATTGCTGTTCACTGAAAGCATAATTTTAAGCTATGTTTTAAATCTGTGCTCTCCACCTAGTTTACTCTTTCACCGTTCTCCTATTAGCTGGCCTCATCTCTGATGAGTCTTTTATTTTTAAATTTCACCAGTGGACACTTCCTGCTTATTTGCTCTCAGTTCAGGATGTAAAAAATTTGGAGAGTCAACCAAGCCTCTGCTAGAGTACTCTGTAAAAGGTTTGTGAGAGTGCAGAGAGGCACAGCTGAATGAGACTTGTCTGCTTTCATTCTGTTGAAGGTATTTCCTGCATTATGTTTTCTTTAGAGTCCTTGAGAACAATTCCTTTTCATCAAGGTATTGCTGGGAAACTAATTAGTTTCTTAATACCACCATGGCAGATTAAAATGGTTAAACATAATTAGATAGATTAAGAACAAAACAGCATTGTGATTTTAGCACTACTGCCATATAACAAATTCTGCCCCAAATTCCTCCTCTCAAGGAAACAAATCCAATCATGATTTATGTTCTCTTAAATACAGCTTCATGTTGTTTGTCTTGTTACCAATGCCGTGATGCTTGGCTCTTTCTGTCAGCAGCTGAGGATCATGAATTCTCTGAGCTCCAGACAAGATCTCTTCTCCTCTCATGAACATATCATAAGAGTTAGAATTTTTCTGGAAAAACAAAAAAATGAGTTTATTTCCTAGAGTTTTTCCATCCTTAGGTGGCAATTATGCACACCTCAACAATTTCCGTTTTGATATGCAAAGCTGTTCAGTAGAACTGCAATGTATTTGGAGTCTGCCTAGACATTAGAGGCATCACAGCCCTTTGGCTCCTCTCATTAGACTGGAGTTAATCGAAAAATCTTAAGTTCATTCTGAAAAACCATCATACTTGTATGTAGTTATCCCAGAAAAAGACTCTCAAAAGATATTTACCCTGGGTTTAGTAATAAAGTGGAAAATTTCTAACAGTGTGAAGAAGCATATCTGGAAAAATGGTTTTGCTTCTTTCCAGTGGCAGTGCTCTGACCACGGAGATCTCTTCGTAAAGCGCTCCCAATTCTAGCTAGATTTTTTTCTTTCTTGGATGTTTTCACCAGTGAAGAGTAACTGTGTACATTTTCCAAGTCATGTAACACTGATCTAACCTTATAATTGGTATTTCAATTATAACAGCAGATCATATACATAAACTTTATCTATTTTGTCAAGTTATCCTTACATGGAACAATTTAAATTACAAACAAACAAATAAATTGACAACAACGAATAATTTTACTCACAGGGTTTACTGGGTCTGGCATTGTATAGAAAGGCCTCACAGCAAGGGGATATTTGTCAAGAATATAGAAATCTGTGTCATACTGAAAGAAGGTAATTTAAAACTGTTAGTACAAGAGAAAATTATATGAAGAACAAATTACAAGATGAAGACACAACCAGCAAATCTTTGAAATAAAAAAGTTCTCCCAGTAACTTTCCACAAATTTGACAGTATTGTCTTAAAAAAATAATGGTTGTCAATAAAAGTGTGTATTATTTTTTGGTTTTCCAATACTACTTCTGCTGTAAACTTAAAAATGTTTATCAACCAAATGTCTTGCTATAGGAACAGGCACTTTTTTTTTCCAACGATCTCATCTTCTCCTATACATTTAGTTAGAATTCTGTTTTGTTGGTTGTGTGGCTTGGGTTAATTGTTGTTGTTTGTTTTTTAAGAGCTGGGTAGTGTAACAAAAGTATACAAATAAATATAAAAAGAGTAAAAATATTTTTAACTGTTTATTAATGAAGACAAAACTGTCAGTAGATTAAATAAGCAGCAGCAAAATGAGAATGAAGTCAGACAAAAAATGCCTAAGCTAATCACAAACTCCTCACATCTTCTGCACATTCTAAGATACTGTATCCTCAACCAGTGTATAAAAAGTTGTTTTACATGAAGTAGGCATTTATGCCAACCTAATAACTCTATGATATCAGATTTCAGATTCAGTGACAAACTTGTTTCTTCTAAAATAATTTTTACCTTTTCCTTTACCAGGCGTCCCAGGAGCTTTTCATTAGGTGTGCTGAAAAAGATTATCAACACTGAATGTAAGTGATTTAAACCTGTACTGGTTATATACTACATGAAGCTAGAAAGATTTGAAACTACAGAACTGCTGCACCCTGCCCTTTAGAAAAATCTCCTACTTGTTTCTGAATGTTTTGGATTGTGCACACAGAAATGTCAGGAACAAAGTATTTTTATTTCTGTTCCCCAACATTTTGTATTGATCCTAGAAATCCCTAAATTAACTGATCCCTAAAGATAATCGTGTCCTGAAAAGAAAGACCCTAAGACAGAGGCATCTTTTTGTTCAATCCTATTTAAACACGTAACAATTTACAAGAAGGACTGCAATCAATTAGAAAAGTAAAGGAATTTTATCCTTATAATGTTCAAGTTACTCTCACTTTATGCTGTAAGTTATTGTCTTTGGGATTTCAGAGTTTGTAGATATAGTCTACCTTGAAAAAAAAGGCATGTTTTCATACTCATTAGTTTATTTGTCAGGAGACCTGGATATGAGTACTGTTTATTCCTCTAAAAACTTGTGATTCCTTCTTCAAGACTGTCAGTGGCAGAGGACAAAAATGACACTTTGTTAACACTTTCACAAGACTAACACATTTCTGTTCTGCCAAAGTACCTCAGATCTTCTTCATCACCCATCTCAATACCAGCCTCTCTAAGCATGGCCACAGCTTCACAGTATTCCAGCCTCAGAGTTGGCTCCAAAAACTTAAATGGCTCACAGGGAAACTGTTTGTTCACTGTCTGGATTTCAGTTTGGAACCTACATATGAAGAAACAAGAACAGAAAATACAAAACAATCAAGAAATGTACTCTTCTTGCATCTGACAAAGATTTTGCAATGGCAATACGACTTTGCCACAAGAGGTCCCTCTTGCAACATAAAAACCTTTTAAAGACACTTCTGGAGAAATGCTGTACAATCCTCATGACATGTGTCACGTAAGTTAATTCATCTGCTTCAATGATATACATGTTAATATTTTATTATTACTTCTGTTGTATTCCTTTTGTAAGAAATAATTGAGTAGGTATAATTTTTCACAGTAAAGACCAAGAAATCATCCCTTTGGTTTGTAATATTTACCTGGGTTCTTCTTTGATTTCAGTAATATGTTTTTTCAAATGTAAAAGAGACATTTCCTTCTAGACAGATGAAAAGATTTACTTTTCTGCTGGCATCATAGTCTAATTTGTAAGCAAATGAAAACCATTCCTAAACTTCTGGCCTGGCTTTTTAACAAGTTAGGCTGTGAATAATGAAAAATAATCTTTGCTGCTTTCATGGCAGAGATGCAGGCTGCTATGATAAGTCTGTCTCAGAAAAAAGTAGTTTCAAAATATGACAATCATTCTCCCTGAAGTGGCACAAAAAGAAGGATGCTTTAAATTAACAATGGATCATTTCTGTTAAGAAGTCCATGCAACAGTCAAAATTTCTTAGTGCAACCTATCATACTCCAGGAGACGTATCTCAAGACTAAAAGCAGTTTACTGGCACATGGCTTGAGTGAACTTTAAAAGCCATCAGAAAGAAATAGTTAAGAGAAGCAAAAATGTTTGTTCAGAAGTTTTGTTGCAAACCAGACTACTAACCATTATCTGACAAGCTGAGGATAAAACACTCACTCATTTCATACCACAGTGAAAGAGATCTCAAACAAAAAAAGTAGCTCATAACATGGAAAAAGCTCTCATTACCTTTCCTGAAGTCCCTTGAATATCTGCACCAAAGTATCTGCAATCTCATCAACCACTTCATGATAGTGATAGTTAAAAGCCATTTCAATATCCAGACCAACAAACTCAGTCAGGTGTCTGTGTGTATTGGAGTCTTCAGCTCTAAATACTGTAAAATGAGACAACAGAGATTCTAACTGACCCAAAACTATTATAAACAACACTGACAATCAATCACATCAGCATTTGGATCAGGCAGACAATGCTGTCTTTAGACATGACAGTTGTCACTGAAAAAAATAAAATAGATAACTAGATGCCTCAAAGCATCATTTAAAACAACAGTGACGAGATCATTGTAGTTGTGGTGCTCCAAGGATACAAGACAGACAGGCCTTGCAGAGAGGCAGTATTCTCTTGTTAGACCAACAGAGAGCAATGGTAAAAACAGACAAGCTTTCAGGCACACAAGAACTTTCAGATTTGAAAACTGTTTTTTTCTGAGGAAACGGACATCTGCACATGTGTGTTCTCAGTCTGGGCTTTTCTCAGATATAGGACTCTAATGTAAACATATGACTGTAATGTAAACAGATAATCTGTGAGTCATTTTTTACTAACTAACAAGAAATTTTAAATCTTCTGACTTGCTTGCATTTTTTTTTTAATTCTCTAATATGCTATTGTTTTCCAGCATTTGAGGGTTGGACTACGAATCTATTTCCAGCTCACATAGCTTTAAACCTGTTCTTGAGGTCTTAGAAGGAAAAAAAAATAAAAGAAAGAAATTTTTAAAAGGAAACCAAGTCCTGACAGCTTTTGAAATAGAAAGAGCATGAAACTGGAAAATAATTCTTACTGATAGCTCAGCTGAAAGTATGCATTTTCTAAATAAAGTCTGGTGTAAGTACAAAAGCAAGGGATAAAGCATATAATATGCAATCATAAGAACATTAAAACCTAGCTTGCCTGGTTTTTACCTGCTTGCTACTGGACAACTAAAAGTAATTGCAACTACTGGCCACTGTTAATAGGAAACTATGGCTTCAGTATTCACAGAGTTTGTTTAATGTTTTATTAATTTCATCACACTATCCATTTCCAGTGTAACTCTATTCTTTCTCCTCACAGAACAGCAGGCACCAAAGAGTACTCCTTCACCTTTATTTTGGTGTTTTAGTTTTGTTCCAGCAACTTCTCTGTCAGCTTTACTCTCATTATTTGCTCTAAATGACATTTGGGTTTAGTAAGTGAAACTATATTAAGTGAAACCATTCAAAGCTCTTAGTGTGCATGTTATCTTATTTATACCACAGCTTCTAAAAGCCATCTCTGCACACTTCAAACTTCAGATAAACCAATGCTTTCCTTACCTGGCCCAACGCAGAAAACCTTTTCAAAGTCAGCACATATACACATCTGCTTGTACAGCTGTGGGGACTGAGCCAGGTAGGCACTGCTTTTGAAGTATGATACAGTAAATACATTGGCTCCTCCTTCACTGGCAGCTGAAAAGCAAAGGCTTGCAGTAATTATTAAAATAAAAAGAGGTAGAATGATAGACTACTGGTCTCACATTTAGAGATCAGATGGAGGTTTTGCTTCAAAGCATATTTAAAGGGAAAAGATATATTTGCATCCCTTACTGCTAAGGGATATTTTTCAGCTCAGGACTGTGACACATTGTATTGCAAATCTGAAAATTTAGTTGGGGTAGTTAAAATGTTACTATTCTCAGCTCTCCTTCACCTTAGAGTGAAAACAGCAGAGGATGCCAGCTTGTACCACCACATCTACTTGCAACCCAAAATTTCTGTGGAAACCAATCTCCATCAGTGACGTAGGCTTCCAGGGGTTAACTGTGGCAGCTGATATGAAAGTGCATATCCTGTTTTGCCAGGATCATCCTCTCTAAGTGAAGGCAATAAATATCTCTCAGAATCAAAACTAGATTTACCGGAGGACATCTGTCAAATGTATAAAGCCTTTTCTCAGTTTGAGGCAGGTTTCACAGAAAGTTACCTTGAGAGAATAGGAACAAAAAACACAGGCATCTGAAACCTTTACTTCAAACTGCCTACCAAAACTATCAGCTGAGTCACTTCACCTTTCCATTTGCCAGGGTGTGATAGAAGAACTACAGTTGCTGAACTTGATAACAAAAAGCATGCCAATGTGAGAGATCAGTTAATAACGTTTGAATGTTTCAATACTAATACATAATAACATTTGAATGTTTCAATACTAATACATAAAGTATTAATTACTATTATTAACCATTCCACTGAGATTTACATTCCTTTCACAATCACTACTCCCACTGAAATGGTTACGGTGAATGTTTTAGTTAGTTTTGAATACAGATAACTTTTAAAATCTCAGAACTTAAGAACAGCTATGATACTTAAATTTGGAGTTGAGTAGGATTGCATCAATTTAACTTAGTTTTACAGAATATGATCTCATTCAAACAATAGGATGCTTGCTTGCTTGCTTGCAATGGTACAATGCACAGTGAGAACAGCACACTTCCTCAAAGGACCTATGTGAATAAACTACTTAGAAGCCCTTAGTACTTCATGCCGTTTCAACTGTTTCTGTAGGAAAAAAGTTATCTAATCTTATAGTACAATGATACTGTCCATGTTGAAAGAATACTTGTCTACATGTGCATTGTTAAAAAGCCCTTTTTTATCTCAATCAAGAGCTGTGTTCAAAAATATAAATACATAAGCATAAAATTCAGTAGGAAAATGTATGCATATTACGAATGCACATACAATGAGTAACACAGGTATTCTGCCCTACAGTTTCCAGGCCATATGTCTTAGCAATATCTGCAAACCTCAAAGGACACCAAAAAGAGGGAAGAAAAACACCCATAAGTACATCAAGTATTCTGACTTTTGAAGACAATACAGCTCATCAGCAACAAACCAGAAGCAAAATCTACACTTTCAGACTTTTAGTTGGTCTGAAGCTGTCGTGCTGTGCAGCTACCACCTTCTATTCACCAATGTTCACTGCTAAAGAAGTGATGTATATAACAGCATCATCTTCTATACCATGCTTTGTTTGTTGCAACTTCTTTATGATGGAAGCTGCTTTTAATCTAAATTGGAGTGGACTCTTTTTGATACTGGTAATGGAACTGACAGTGCTCGACATTGAGAGCACCAATTTGAAGTACAACACATATGAGCAGACATCTGTATTTAACCAAATGAAACTTCACATGCATTGCAGAGTACAGAAGCCAGATATATATAATATTTGTCTTGTCATTCTTTTAACATTTCAATTCAGGAAAAAAATAAAGGACAGATTTGATACCTCCTAGGAGAAGTTTGCTATGTTGTATCTAAATTAGAAGTAGAGCTTCATCTTTTTAAAATAAAATCTTACTAAATTTTGGGCAGATAAATACATTAAGCAACTGCAAAAGGAGCAGACCTGTAGCTGCTGGATCATATATACAATACCTGAAATGATTTTGGGAGTCTGAATTTCCACAAATCCCTTGCGAATAAGAGTTTCTCGGAAAAGCTGACAAATACCAGACTGAAGGCAAAAGACTGCCTGACTAGTGGAGGTCTATAAGAAGAAGATAGAATAATGAATTCTAAGTCAGTTTTTTTCTGAATCTGGCACTTTTTCCGGGCAGCTGGAAAGATGAATCTCTTCTCTTAGGAACACTTGATTATTGCATTTGCCTAAACAGAGAAAAGTGCAAATCGGTAATTGTTTATTTCACAAAAAGAAACAGCAAAGGAAACAGGAGGAACTACTCATGTTAATTTATGGCATATTCAGTTATAAAGGAGACACTGTAGTCAATTCTACATTTAAAGACTCACTGATTTATGGGATGTGCTTCTGCAAATAAAGCTTTTATAGTAAGAAATTGAATAAAAACACTAAACCTATTAAAAAGCTTTCAGCACACTGAACTAGAACAGCTGCAGTAATATACAGTGTATGATAAAAACAAAGCCCTCAATAACTTACACGGGGTAGAAATGTTTGTGTCTATTAAAGGCTACCAAATACAACATTTTTTGTGTAAAAAAACAGCCACATTAACCATGTACAACACTGACATAAAACCATCCCCAAAACAAAGTCTAAAGTCCCAGCATTTAAAACAGCCCACATAACATATGATCACATGAACTGCAGTTCTTCTCTCTTGAAAACAGAAGCAGATTTAGCTGAGTTGATCATCTTTTTATTTATGCACATGACGCAGTCAAGCTGCTTATCTGATTAGCAAATACCTACACTAAATGTTCCTGCAACAATCTTGGGCTTTAGTGTGAAGAAGAAAAAAAACAACCACTTCAGCACATGCTGAAAACACTGCAGCATGTCAGCACTGAACCCATATCTGATTTTGTGCTTGCAGTGTTCAAGACCTGACAGCAACTAAGAAGTGTCTATAAAACCCAATGAACTCTTGCAAAGAGCCAAGAGAACAGTTCTTTATGACAAACTGCGTCATAGCACTGTTTACTTCTTCTTTCTGAAAGGGACCCGCTTTGCACTTAAGGTAAGAGCAGCCTTGTGGTCTTTTTCACATGACTCCTACCCAAACCACAAAACAAAAAATCCCCAACCAAAACAAATTATATAAGTACCCAAACTTAGGCAGCCAGCAGGTATGATGAGCTAGAGCTACATCCATCATCTCTGCAAGATAAAGATATCCCTTCACTGAAAAAGCAAAAGAGAAAACTGTAATAATACTGCAGAGCTATAGTAATTGGGAGTTATTTCCAATTTTAGCTGACCAATAAAGTATCTCAAGAGTGCAAGTGGTTGAGACTAGTAAATAAAAGCTAGCTGCTCTCTCTGTCTGATAGCATTAACCACAGCCAGTACTACCACTACTTTCAAAATTAAGGAAATGACGTTTTGAGCAACAGTTACAAAAGAACCCTCAAACAGCTTCACTCTTTTTTATATGAGTCTCCCAGAACCAGACATACGTTAAGACTTTGCCTGAGTTGTGGGTGTAATGTGACAGTGTTACATCAAAGCACTGCAATGATTTAAAAGAATACATCTTTTTTTAAACTTTTTTTTCTTACACATCTCCTGCTTATAAGGAGATTTTTTTTTTTCCCCAAGCACTAACAACTTAAACAGTCACATTTCGGTTTATAGTTTTTGATAATTAGTCACATTTCTAAAAAAGTTAAGAGACAAAAATGTGTAACATTTGTGTCTGGAGCAATGCCTCTTCTACCCTTCTGATAAGCCAACATCAGTTTCATGCCAGAGCTGGTAAGAATGCGGTTCTATGTCAAGCAGTCCTAGGAACAAGAAAAATGGTTCCTAAACCCAATGTGAAAGCAATTACTTGGTCTGACCTAAAAGCGTGCACAAAAGCACAGCCATATAGTGACTAACAGAGTTCTCCACTAGCAGTAGTTCGGCAGTTAGTAACTCCTCCTTGCTTTAGTGAGGATGCAGGACAAAGACTGCCTTCCTAATTCCATCTATAATGAAACATTATGCTTAAAAAATAGTACTTATGAAAGCAGCCAGATTCATAGATCTGGCCATTGGGGCTTGTATTTAACTACAGACCAAGCAAAGAACAAGCAGCAATTCTCTGTATCTCAAATTAGATCTGACAAGACCACTCTTCTTTCTACCAAAGGTAGCTGAGTTTCAGTGCCCATTCATTCACAGACTGCCAAAAAAGATAACTGTTGAGAATTTGTGATACTGCAGTCTCCTTGTAAGAATTAAACAGACCAACAAGACATTTGAGATATGCTAAGAACGGCAGCTGTCAACGTGCAGTGTAATCAAATAGATGACCCCAAAAGTTTTATGTGCACTACAACTTTCTAAAGATTTTAAAGATGATTCAGTACCTACATATGGAGCAAAACCTTTCAGATTTAATTACATCATTTGCACTGATATAATGCTTAAGACAAAAAGAGAGTGATTTTTTTCTGAAGAAAAAGATTCAAGCTATTAGCCTGTCTTTAACTGGGATGCTGGCTTGTGTATTATGTTTGGTAATAGGGAAGGTAACAAATATAGTTATATTTGAGCTACCACACTTAAGTACAATACTGCAAATTGAAGCCAGAGACAGCTGTCAAAATCAAATTATTTTTGCCTTGTCTTAAAAATTATTATGCCACACCGTTCTTTTCCTGTAGTGTTTACCCTGATAGGAACTCTTCAACATACACTGACAAATTATCTTACCCAAGACTATAGCACAGACAGTAAATATCCCACAAGTTAAGCAGAAACAAACTTAGGCCACTTAAATGCTGCTGCTGAGTGTTAATGTTTTAACTCAGTCTGCAGAGTTGATTTTACAGGAAAACTCATTATTTTTAATAATCACCTTTGTTATAAACAGCAGAAAGCATGTTTAGCTAACAATACTGAGATATGAATTGAGGTCATAACCTCATTCTAATTTCACCTGTGTACTTATTATTTAAATGCCACAAAGGAAAGTATTAATGAGAACAGAACACAGTGTATTTTAACACTATAAGCAAGATTATTGTTAAAAAATTATGTTTCATTCAGCACAAGCTGCGCTGCTAGAATAATAGCCATGTGAGTTGCCAAAGACCAACACTGGTGTTTCAGTAGAATTGAGGTCAGTTGACACCTTACATGATCATATCTCTAAGAGGTGTGACTGAGGAACAGACGTGCAAAGTTGTGAACTTTTCGTTTTGCTCCCACATCAGCTGTAGATTTTTTTCCATTCTCACCTCAGTTTTGCTTTTCTATTTGCCTTCTGTAACTATCTTCCACCATGACAATTGCTAAATACACAAAGTAGGCTGAATAAAAAGAGAAAACAATGTAATCTACATTAAGTAATAGAATTATTTGACATAGTAATTCTGCAATTTCTCTACTATATATATGAGAAATTAAGGTTTTGCTAGGAAATAGAATTTATGTTAAATAGCAGGGGGGTTTTAACCCCCAAGTGACTGAGGTAAAATTTTATTCAAATTTCAGCATTTCTTACAAGACAAAGATACAAGCAGGAAGTTTGTTGTCTAAATGACTGGGACTGTCTTATATCTTCACTACCAAATGCCTACTCACAATAAAATAAACTACTTGTTCATGACAGTTTGAATTCGGTCCAGAAAAACACAGCTTTTGCAATGAGTAAATTTAATTCAATGCAATGAAATCAAGCTTGAAGTAATCAGGTATTTTGAAAAGAAAATGTAAAACTGCATTAAGATCAATGTACAGATGGATTATCATATAACATAGTCTGACATCCATAAACTACTGAAGAAACATGTTTATCCTCTACCCTGATGAGTTTGAACAGGAGAATACTGACCCTAAAAAGACTATGCTATGGTCTCAATGAGCTGTGCATTAGCAGATACAATTATAGCATTACGTCTGCAAAATGTGTGTAATTCAAGACTAAAGTGGACAGACACTGTTCAGATAAAAACCCTGATGGATGTCAAAAATAAGCCAGAGCAAGGATGTCAGTCAGGTCCAGTGTTAAAACTGGATGAACCTGAATTGATTTTTTTCTTCAGAGGAAAACAAACCAAGAAGCAGAACTCAAAAGTCAGTGTTTTGCTTGTCTTTTCTACATTGTTTCTGATCTACCACAGATACTCAGGAAATACTGTTTCTGTAGATGTTTTCACATAGAAAATCCATACATCACTGAATACTTCAGTTAAACTTAAGAACAGCAGAAAAGTAAAGATTTAAAAACACAATCAGTGCTCCAAATTGCCTTTTTTAATTGTTCTTATAAAGGAATGGTAAAGCAAACACCTCTAGAATCAATTGTTTCGACTTTCACTAAGCCATCATGAGAAATACTTAGGCCAACAGTGGTTTTCTCACAGTCACCTGTGGTTATGTGAAAGAAAAATTGGTCTATACAAGGACTCAATTCTTCTCTCTCTTGTCTCTACACCCCTAATTTTTCTACTTCACAAGTATGTGATCTGTATTTTATGAGTGAACCCATCAGGAACAGATTCATTCTTCATCAGTCACCATTCCTTGGAAAGGATTTTTAAAACTGCTCCACCCTAGATAATCACCATTTCCCCTTCATAGATCAGAATAATGACTACAGCAATAGCTTGGGATTTTTACATCCCTAACCTTCACAAAATACTACCAGACACCTCTGGCAGATCTTTGTCTGCAACTAAAATGCAAGGCTGCTAAGGCTGCTAAAAATACAGTGTACTAATCTGTTTTCACACATACGTGAAAGGCAGTCTTGCAAACTTTGTAGCATAACAGCTCCACTAATTTCCTTATTATTAATTGCACTTCTACTGCATGATAATCTAACTTTTCTTAGCATATATCACAGCTGGATGGAATTATGCTATTTTTGGGAATCCAGTTCCTTTCGTTCATTCATCAAAACTGACTCCACTTGACCATAATTTGGTCCTATCCAATGAACTCCTTGGTTAATCACTACCTAAAATCTGTTGAATTAGTTAACTACTTTAAAGCCAGCATTTAAATGCACAACAGTAATTTTAGTTTCCCACTGGGGCTTTGTTTAGTCTGAGTCTAGCCAAGATCTGTGCATTTTATTTGTTAAATCCTTCCCCAAAACATAGTATCTCTATTTTTGATATTCAATGACCTCCTTCTTCCTTAAACTGGGGCACTGAGGAAACCAGAATAGATGGTGCATATAGCTGTTGTTGGACTTCCTCCCACACTTCTAGGAACAGGCCAGCAGAGCAACTCTGTTAGATCTGTTCTGTTAACATTTCTTCCTTGCTGTCCATGATCTGGTTTTCCCAAAAGGGAGAGGCATAGGAGAGCAGTGACTAACAACAGCTTCTGATATCTGAGATTTTAACACATCATGTCTTCTAATCCTCCTTAGAGCATAGCTACTTAGTGCATACAAAACACCAGGAGCTCTCTCAAGTCTCATTTGTACTACAGCTCCAGTCCATGCAACCAAATCACTGAAAATCAATTACTACTTTGGATGATTTTTTCAGTTACTTGAAGGACAAACTGCCTTCATGTCACCACTCCTGTGATTCCACTGTTTAGTGTTTAGGATGTGCACATTCATATAAGCACATGTACTCTCACTGGGATTTCCCCTTTCTTTATTAAATCCTTCCCTGCTTATTCAGCTCTCCCTTTAAAAAAAAACAGGTCAAAGTAACACATTATTATTTAGAATCTTCATTTGTGCAAGCAAAGCTCCTGCAAAAAAAAACAAAAGAAGCAAACTTACGAAGAATCCGCACAAGCCTACTGCCCCAAAACAACCTCCTTTTGTTCTGAAACAAATCATGAAATGTGCAACAGAAAAGACATGCAGAAATGTGACACAGTCAAAGACAAGATCTTTTCCTGTACATAGGAGGAGGGCAAGACAGATATCCATGCCTAATCAAGAGAAAGCTGTGGGCAGATTACATCCAGCACAGGTCCATGCAGAGGATGAGACATAAAGCACTGAGGTACTGAGATTTCGTCCTTCTATCGATTTTGTAAAAACTTAATCTGAATTCCTGTTCAGCATGAGACAGCTGCTTAGCACACTACAGCAGCTGTTGGAGCCAAGGACAAAAGCAGCTTCTGTAAAGGCAAGAGTTCAGATCTCAAAACAAGTTGCTAAACTTTGCTGAATAAATGGATGTACCACCAATGGCTGGGACATACAAGACAGAAAAGGTTCCAGCAGCATCCACTTAGCTCACCAACTGTACCCTCCTGGCAGAATACTGACAACTATAGTTCTATTCCTATAGTGGCAGAGATGTATGAAGAGTACCAGAAGAGTTCTGCTGGACTGCTGAACATATACAGGGACAGAAGAATTTTAGCCCACTCCATTCCATTCCATCTCTTGTGTTCATTCAGGCTTTACAGTCCTCCTTTTTTTTTCCCTATTAGTATACACCTTCTTAGGTTTTACTCTGCAGATGCCCTCATCTGAAGTACAGCCAAGGATACTTTCACACTATTTTCTTTCCCTTTGTGTTATTTCTCTGTTTCCTTTGGGGTTCATGGCTCTTTCCAGATTATTATGCAGTTATTCAATTAATTTAAATGGATTTTCTCAAGTTTCTCCAGAGTGCTGTTGAGTACTTTTCTTCGTTACCAGAAGTTCAAGTAAAACTCACACTAGGAGCATCCCAGAATTCTCCCTCTGCCTTATCACTACCATAAGCCAATCATGCTTTTAAATGTTTTTCACTTTCAACCATTCTACAGAATTCTTTTCATCAAAGGCTTAATTTAAACCACAGATGAAGAGATCAATATGATGAGATACTGAGTATTCCTGAAAAGCAGTCACAAATTGAAGTTGCTCAGTATTGTACAAAAGGTCAAGTAAAAAGCAATTAACTTTGGTCCAAGTAAAACAATTTACACAAATAGTTTTAGTTGTTGAGATAAGGAGGTCAGATGTTCAAATGCTTTAAGCATCTCAGTGCCAGAACTCTTCCAAATTTTCAAGAAAACAAACTTTGTTGTTTCATTTCCCTGGTCCACAGATTGATTTACTGAGAAACTGTCATTATCAGTATTTTGAAGGCAGTGCTGGATACACTACGAGCTAAGCACATGCCTCGTTCAATGACAAATTAATTAAAATGTTACTGTGGAGAACCAATAAAAGACCAGAAAGCCTTGTATCAGGATGAGCACAGTTCATTACACGTGTGCTTAGTATGGCTGTTTCATTAGGAATGGGGAGAAATTCCATAATTGATTATGTAGGTAGTTGTTTGCTGTTGATCAGAAAGAGCAAATACTTGAGAAGTATATGAATTCACAGCAGGCTGCGATTCTATGACCTGGATGAAGAAAGGTGTTTCAGAAAAAAAAAAGAACAGGTATCAATGTTGTGGAAGAAACAGAATGAGTGAGATTGGTATTACAGCCTGGCAGAATTTCACTTGTGACACGTGCATTACAGCACCCCAATCACATGTTAAATTCAAAACTCTCACCTTACACAGTTTTTAGGTATCTGAGAATACATTTGAGAAGAAATGCTGTCTTTGACTTTCATAAATAAAAAAGCCCAGATGTACATGGCCACATGCCAAATCCTAAACCTTCACCTTTAAACTACTTTTACATGTTCTTTGATTAATGTCACAACGACGCTCACAAATAGGCAAATGTTTTTAGTTTAAACCTGGCCAACAATACCCTTCCATCAAATTCACGGCTTTTACTTCTTCATGGATTCAGAAATGTGAAGAATAAAAACATGCAGACACTGTGAAGTACGTCACACAGCATATTCCTTACCCTCAAATCAATGACTCTGTTGTCCAGCCTTGTATCCTGGTTTACAGTAGCTCTTCCATCCTAAACAGTTGAGTGAAAAACCATAATGAATATATAATGCCTAAAAAAACCCCAAATAAAGTCAAATTCAATGGAGGAAAACACTTCTTGTCTAAAAGCCAAGAGTGATATCTAAGTTCAGTAGAATTTCTAGATCATTCTAGAAAGAATATAGAGTAAACTGAAAGCACAGCAAAGCTCAAGGTGTAACTTGTCCCAGGAGTCATAGGCAGAACCCAACTACGAGGATGCAGAAGACACACCCATAAAAGGCTGCAAATCCTCTGGTCTTGACCTTCTACTGCACTTCAGCAGATATCAAAGACAGAGAGATTTCTAACACAGTTCTGGATAACATACAGGCAGTAAAATGCAAGCCTAACAAAATCACTGTGTTTAGGAAGATGCTTGGCTTTCATGCTTTTGTTCAATTACAGAAACAAAAATAATTTGAGGATTAAAAGTTTTCACCTCCTCTCCTTCCACTTCTGGCCGAACAGCATCATCCAGCTGTAAGGGTAGTCGAGGTTCAGCTAAACTGATGACATAGATCTGAAATT
This sequence comes from Tricholaema leucomelas, assembly GCA_013400475.1. Lineage (NCBI taxonomy): Eukaryota > Metazoa > Chordata > Aves > Piciformes > Lybiidae > Tricholaema lacrymosa > Tricholaema leucomelas. Next base: position 470,242 of record WAAF01019237.1, read on the forward strand.
GAGACAGGAACAGAAATAGCTTGAGATTTGGCTCAAACAGAGGTGTGATTTACAAAAGGGTATTTCTGGCATAGACTTGAAACAGTTAGCTGTTAAGACTGATTTTATTCAAATACTTGAGATACAGGGGTACGTTCTCATGGCAATACTGGAAGTGCTAAGTTCTTACTTTCCTTGTGAAAGATTAAAAATATCTTTCTTTCTTCTGGGAAACAGTGAGCTGAGCAAGCACAAACTGCCTGAGGGACAAGCCTATTGGCACGAATGCCAGGTCTGGAATTACTAGATTTCACAGAGTTTTAGGTTCTGATTCCAGCAAGACCATCCCGTTCTTCTTTCTGTTTATTTATTATTTTACTTACCATCTGATTGCATCTGAAAGAGGTATTTCTGATTGAAAATCTCTAAGACAGCTAAAATAAAATCAGAGAATGAAAACCACTTTGCCTTGCCTTTCAGTCTAGTCATGGGTACATATGAAGGTTTAAATATGCTTTGTATTTAAACAAGTTATAAAGTTGCACTTCCTCCAGCCTTACAGCACAAGCTATAGAAATTTCAGATTTCAAGGGCTTCTGTACTGTTAAACTAGTGCTTTACTTTTGCTGAGAGTTATGTACTCCATTCCACTGGAGAGTACTAAGGGGAATATTGTAACTTTCTGATAAAGAAGAAACCTCTGACTTGTACTTAAAAAGAAGCAGACTTTTTATTATAGTGTCTGCCACAGTTAAGAATAAAAAAGCTAGAATTACAAGCATTCCTAGCCACATTATTCTAGAGAGGTACTTTATTTTACTTGGTACTGTAATTCAAATGAGAAAGAAAAATAGGGAATTCTAAAAATCAAATCTTGAACCCAGAAACGTTTCACATCTACATATAACACACTGAAATTTGTCCTTTCAAGCAAAGGTTATTTTTCTGGTATGGGATTGCCTACTGACAAAGTTTATATACAGAGACAGACAGCCTAAAGAGATAACCTCTCAAACAATTAACCAGTGCTTCATTTGCTCAAAAATTTACCCTTTGAACGTGAAGCTCAACATCTTGCTGAGTACAACCTCCAATTTTCTGATATGCTTTCCTCACAACGCCCTCTACATCCACAATGCTCTCTTTGTTGATGCTGTCAATAAAGATAGGACAGGAGGGTTACTGAATTTCGTTGCACACTGCACTAGGCTCGGTACTGAAAAACAGAGTTAAAGATTTAGGTAAAGTTACTTATTATATATAAAATAGGTATGAAGTACTTTGGTAAAATATTCCCAGCCACAAAAAATTCAAGCTGGGATGGAACACTTGGGAGGGGAAAAAATGTGATTAAGCTTAGTGCTCACTCATTCTTTCTGTGTGTATACATAAACTGACAAGTTGCATAGCTATTTTTCTAGGCCACATACACTCTTGTATGTGTCAGCTGATGCAATTATCTGAAAGATGTGTCTTAACCAGCAGAAAAACAAACTGAAAGGAAGTCCTAGATCTGGAGGGAAAAATCAAAACTGATTGATCTTGTTTAAACTACATGACTTGTTACTGAAAGATGCAAGATGCTTGTAAGTCATTTCTCTATGACAGGGGACATCTTAATATACTATTAGTGACTGTTAGTGGAGAGCAATTAAGACACCATATAACATCTTGAAAGTCTTCCAAAAATACAATATAAAGTGTGACTGCTATAAGCAAACAATAACAAAAGCCTCAAGAGTCATAGGTGTGAAAGTGATTTGTGTAAGCAGTTTTTATTTAGGTATTTAAGGTACTGGACTTTAAACCAGTAATTTTCTGCAGATAATCTTGCCCTCCCACTGGAAATGTATTTTCAGTCTGTTCCTTTGCTAGACTACTTTTAAAAGGCCAAATATCACAAAATATTTACTTCCTTTTTACGAAAAATAACTGCTACAATAAACTTCATCTTTAATTTTTCAAGCCTTCTTGAGAAGACTAGAAAGCAATTTATGTACATCACTTGACCACATAAGCCCTTAGAAAGCAGCTAAGTAGCAGGCCCACAATTTAACTGCAAGTGAGGTAGGCTGGCCACAACTGATCCCAGTAAAGAGCAATTAACAATATATAGGTTTAGAAAGTTGGCATTTTTTTAGTAAGGTCCCTCTCCACACCCCAAAACATCCAACCCCTCAAACCCATACAGCTAAGTTGGATGGTGGTGAGATAAATATTTACATGCACAGAAGGTGCTACTGAGGGGCAGTAACCCCAAGGTAAAGGAGGTAAGGACAGAGTACAAGCACATACAGCTGGTACCTATAATTCTAATCACTCACTTCTGCATAGGTTTACCCATCACCACCTGGAGTAAGTCAAAAAGCTGTGAGCAAATGCTAGTTATTGTAGCCCTACAATCTTTCTGTTCAGCTACTGTAAAACTTCATGAGAAACTTAGTAGGACTGAGAAGTTGTTTGGAATTAGTCATTTTCTCACATTTTTCAAGTAGGATCTACCCAACTAAACAACTACCTTTTTAGATGATGAGGGAAACCTAGCTTTCTTCTCTGTTAAAGCGTAAATGGTATGACCCAAAAGCAGCTGAGATACAAACTCACAAGTGCTGCCAAATACAACTGCTTACTTCCTCTGCTTTCTGCTGTTCCTGATATATCCACATCAGCTCTGTGGAAAGCTAGACAGATCTCCTGGTCTAACTTTGGACAAACTTTTTAATGTTATACAGGTGAGTTCAAATTTAAGTTATCCCAATGGATTTTTTAATGAAAATGACATAAATTTTGAACACTTTGGTGTTAGAGTAACAGTAGGGAAAAATTCAAGCATCGCCAATTCTCAAAACCTCATAGCATCAGCATAAGCAAGTCACTAGTCATGAAAAAGGGGCAATATTTGAGTATTTTAGTTGATTACACAATTTCTTTGATACTCATATTTTCAGGTGAGAGAACTCTTTAGCAGCTCTTCAAAAAGTTACATAGAATTCAGTGCTTCATATGCTTGACTTGCTTAACTACTGGGTAATTCCACATAGTGCATATAATTTGTGAATAGTATGTTTTTCTGGTACATTTACACTTTAAAGAGCTACAGTTGCTCAAATCAATGTAATGGACAAATGACTACATCTGTAGAAAGCACAGGTTGACAGTAGGCTTTGAATCAGAACTCATTTAGCTAAGGGTGAGCCACCATTCATCTCCATTACTTAAGCAGAGACAACAAATTCAAGAAAGACAAGGAGAAATGACATTAAGTGCTTAGAAGTACACTCTCCTACAAATGTTTGTCTCCTAAGACTGAGGCAGCAATACAATGCTTTGGATGCAGGAGAACATGATGATAAGAAATACATAGAAAATACATCATGCTAAAATAATATTAGGTGTAACTATAAATCCTCTTTGCTTTTCAAAGAAATGAATATTTATAAGAGTTTTATTTGTGCTAACTTTTTTTGCCCCCTAAATTTTCTCCTCTGTTGCTCCTGCTTCCCTTTTCATGACAACATTCTGGCAAATGCCCCAGAATGTCAGTGTCTTCATTGAAAAATCTGGTTTCTAACCTATTAAATAAAAGACCTCTCACTAATAACTGCAAATACAAACAATGTGTTTCAAACTTATGGAGGCAAATTCTCTGCTCTCTGAAAAAAATAATGGTGAAGTGCAAATGTGTTGTATGATGGATTCATAATCAGATTACTGATCCCATGGCTGGGAGCTGGTGTTAGTGAAGTCCCTACAGAGCTTTGATATGAACATGCACAGAACTCAAGACATGCAAAATGGTAGCAGTTTAAAAATACAGGAAGAAACTGTCTTTTTTACATTGTAACTGCAATACTGCTTTGAAAACTCACATAATGAAACCTTAAAACTCTGCACTTGTGATTAAATGTGCTTTTTCACCTTCTCTAAGCTGGAGCTGCAATTAAAGCTGTGTGTTACTTGGTCTGGAATGCACTTCAAAACTGTAACATCCCTTAGTCATTAAATTTGCCATAATTTGCTGTAATATATTTCAACTCAGTTCCTATCAACGTAGACCCCTGTATCCAAATACACATATAATTGCCAGGGCACACAAAAGCATTACCAACTTTTCTACTGAATATTACTACCTTTGTATTTACAAACATTCATCATCTACTCTAAACTTTCATTTGATAATTAGAAAATACACTTTTGCTCATTCAGGCTACGTATCTAATTGGGCATAGAACTAAAAGCTCATGTTTTCAGTTCTGTTTGAACCATACTCAGGAGCACTGGAAAAATCTTTAGTCCCTAACACAGTGCATGAATTGTAAGATACAGAAACCTACGAGGTGTCTTCATGATCCCAACAAGTAATTTCAAGAATGTTACTAAAATGATAATTTCACTTCAGATTACAAAAAGAAACAAGATGCATTCATTAAACACTTGTAACTACAGTAAAGGGTATACTAACTACAGTAAAGGGTTCTCTGCAACAGTAGCAGCATCACAAAGTCATCTAGGTGATTTTTTGATAAAATTCCCCTGGGTAATGAATAAAAAAAAACTGAACAAACAAAAAAAAAAGTGAAAAAGTAGCAGAAAAACATGCCAAAGCTAGCACCACTTCCACTAAAGATGACAGTATTTCTACCTGTAATTAATATTACAAATGACTAGCAACTAAGCTAGGATGCACTAAGGGAAGACAGGTGACATCTTTATACTGTTTAAATTCTTAACCTATTTTCGTAGTAGACTCATAAAGTCCAATAAATTCCTCTGTATAACAATCTTCTTTGTATGTAATGTTCCTTCCAAAATCTTCGGACTATAGTTACAAAAATGTCCACTAGATGCCTTATGTCCCTCTTAATTATCTGCATGCCTATTAGCCAAGACTTTCTCTTTTAACCACAAGATTGCAATATTGCAGTCTGTATGACAACATCTTTCATCAACAGCTTCATGTTGCAAGCTGAACCCAATGTGGGCCTCCTTCAGTGAATCATAATCAACACTGTCTGGATCAGAAGTCTAAGGAATTGGAAGAAACTTGCTTATTTATAATAAGACTTCAACCAGAAGATGTTTTACTTAATAGAAGCATCTATGCTTGATTCAAACTTTTTTGTTTTGTTTTTTTTTTCCTTCAACAATGTTTTCTGTACACAGAATGCAGACTGTTTTATATATATATATATATACACACACACATTATCTAAGTACATTATTAAATCTAAACATATTAAATAACTGCCATAAACCATTAAAACCAATGGTCCTTTAACTGAATGTCATGTCAGTTAAAGCTGAAGGCAAGAGAGTTTGCTTTGAAAAAATTAATTTACTTGATAAATAGTTGAAAGTATAAACATTTTATATTGGAGTCAATAGCAGCACCTGTAATACTGCCTGCACAAACACAGTAAGTATCCATTAAGCCCTCTGAAAAGGGAGTTAACTGACACAGAATACTCTCCATTCTAAAAATACAACCATCTGTTTCCTAAGCCAACATTCTAACATCTGGATGAATCTGTGTATCTTCTGGGGAATTTCTTTTTATGTATTAAAAAAAAAAAGAACATAAACCCTATCTTCTTCAACAAGAGTTTAAGTAACAAAAACATTACATATTTTTAATAATTTTCACTGAAAAAAAAAAAGAGTTCATTTTCCTTCTCAATTTGCCTAGCTTCACCATCTGTTCATTTCATCTTGTCACACCTTTGTATCTGCAAAATAAAGAACCCTCCACTACCAGCAAATCTTCTTGCATAGGTACCATCAGACTGGGATTTACTTACTACTTAAATTACTTTCTAATTTCTCTTGGATAGAGTTTTCTTTAGTCTCACAGGAAGGCAGATCTGCCTCACCACACAGAATTTAATCTTACGGCTTCACCATCAACCTTTTCCAATTTGACATATATTCAGGCACAAAGACAGCAAAAGTGGACGTAATATTCCAGGAATAGTCTAATGACTGGCATATTTTATATCAATGGCATTTTATTCCTCTATTTCAAAGCTCAAGAGATCTCATAGCATAGCAGGTAAGAGAGCTGCACGGGCTCCTGTTAAGTCAGTCATCTATCATGACCTCACATTTCTCATCGCTTACTTTCCTACATAATAATCCTGAAAAGACATGAAACCTGAACTAATGACTTCCATGGTACAAATTCACACTTGAAAGTATCAAACTGATTACTCTAAATGGAGCCTGGTTACTATACACTCCTAGCCTCTTCTTCACCATTCCATTTTCACCAGCAAACTTAACAGGTGTGACTTGACACTTTCTTCCAGATAACTGATTAAAAAATAAATAGAAAAGTATAAAGAAAATATTTTTGCAATATCCAGCAGTTTTCCTGACATTGAACATTTATGTAGCTGATGAACCTGGGTATATATTTTTCTACAACATGAAATATTTTCATACAGGTTTACCTTTGTTTTTTTTTAATATAATTTTTAATCTCTTTTCTGCATTTTCATTCTCTAGTCTGTAATAAAGAGGCCTCAAATCACTTCCCGAACAAGGGCACATTGCTTGGGCAGCTATATCAGAACCTGTTAAACACCTCTCCCAACTGCTGTATCATCCTACTGTGGCTATGGTAGCCACAGTATGGGGGAGAAAAGCTGAATGCTGATATAAAAAGAGAAAGAAAGCCAAAACTGACCACACCCAATACTTTATGGAAAAGAAAGCATTTTGATAGATCACTAATTGAACCACTTGACATCTCTGCTGTCTGAAAGAGACAATTAACTCTTCCTCTTAGCATCCCTTGAAGGACTAGGCTTTTTTTTTTTTTCCTGATGAAAGGCATTAAGAACTCCACAGTTACCAATCCAGTATCTCAACTGGCTCTATCTTCTTGGCTATGTATGTTCTCAAAGTTCAACTAGAAATTTTCCATAGTTTAATTCACATAAATTTCTCTGTAAAACAGAGTTAAACCAGTATTTTAGTATCTATCTCTAAGAACTTATATTCTTATGATAATGGAGAATATTACTATATGAATGTTGCTAGACCACAGAAGGTTATGAAAGTTCTTGGCTTCCGTGTGTCAATATCTAAAAGAGGAACTGTTTTGTTTATTAATTATGAATATCTGTACAAAAAATGCTGATGATCTTATCAATTCTCATTAAAAAACTTGCGATGCAGAATTTCACAAGTTACTTTGAAAAAAGTTTTGGACCTAGTATCAAAAAAAGAGAAAACAGTACATGAAAAATAAAGTTTCTGTGCTATCACTAAAAAAGATTAACTTACTTTAACTGAAATGTAAAGAATTTAAGTTAAATGTTTTCTTCAATAAATGTGTATTTCCTCATTTAACGTGTAGGAAACAAGGTGAGGTGACAAAAAGGCACTGAGAAAAGCAGGGAAACAATATAGCTATTTTTAGACATTTAAGACCAGCCTCATCTGCTAGTAATAATGTCATCATTCCACAGCAGGTGAAGACTAGCAGGAAAGTGTCTGAAGACAAGGCAAGTTCTCTTGCTGTGCGTCAGGTGTTACTGGCACAGTGACCACAAGTCCACTTAGAAGTCAGAGAACAGAAGAAGCCTCTGAAGGTGAAGAGGCAGCTTACAATGGCAACATCAGACAAAATTGCACAAGGAGATAAAACACTGGAATCAGGGAGAGCATGGCAGGGTATTAAAATAATAGGCTCGTTAGTGGGAAGGCATCACAAGAAGATGATTGCACTGATGGTGTTAAAATACCAAAAGCAAGCCTCCAAAAATAAACACAGAACGTTATAGCACAGAAAGTTCAAAGAACATGAAGATAAGCATGTGAGCACTTCAGAAGCACAAATAATGAGTAAAACATGCATGCTATAAATTAGAGAGGCTGAAGTATCAGGATTTCACTAGCAAATGCCACCACAAAAAGAAGAAAGAAAAGTCAAAACTCAGTACAAACATCATGAGTCTGGCTACTTGGAGATCCACTACATCAAAAAAGTAGGGAGATGACAGGGAGCTGGAAAGAACCTAAAGATGAAGTTCTGCCTGATTTAACAGCTCACTGCTGTGAGAAGATAAAGGAGTTTTGTCCTTGACTCTTTCCAGATAGCCTTTTCTGCCATTTTCCACTCTTTGTTAGAGTGCCCTAGTTTAAATCACTAACCCGAGAGAAAACTAATAGAATAAAAAGAAATATTAGTAAATGAAAAAAAAAAGTCGTAAAAGGCTTATAAGTAGCAGAATCAGAATATGGAAGAAAAGGCTAAAGACCAACTTCCCTCTCATAAGCTCCTAACCACTAAAAAATGCCACTCATGAAATACAAGAAATTGTGTTATGGAGGAACGGGCCATGAGGGAAACTGGAAATGAGAGATGCTGGAGAGAACTGGAGAATAAGAGAGTGTGCATCAGAACTCTTCAGAGTTGTTCCACTGTTCTGTAGTGCAGATTTGTTGAGAGAGTAAAGGCAGACAGCTGGTAGGTTAGAGAGAGATAGACTGGGGAACGAGTAGATTATATACTTCATTCTTTTCAAAGATTCCAAGCACCGGAGAGAACAAACTATTTAATGAAGAAACAGAACACTTCACTTTAGCTCATAAACACCTGTAAACAGCATGCTTCACATGGCACTGCCAACACTAAGCATCACCAAACAGCAAACACTGCTGGTTCTGTTTTCCCATTGCCTTGAACCTCATCAGCAGAAGCATTATCCTAACCTTCTTAACTTGGCTTCTGGAAGTCTACACTATAATGAATCCCTCCTCTCCCTGACATATTGAAGGTTGAAGGCTGTAGCACTTTTACAGCTAATTAGTGGGGGCTCCTTTCCCAGGCATGAGAGTAGTGCCAAGAACTACACAGAAGCAACTCAAGTGCCACATGTTAAACAGATTATTGCACTGAATTGATCCACATTTCTGTTTGTGAACAAGTAGAAATGTATTATTAAAAGCTCTCCTATAAAAATACCACTGTCATGTAAGTAGTGGACAACCTTACAGCACAATCTCGAAGTAAGTAGCATGAGAAGAGTATTTTTTAATCTTTAAGAACAAAGCAAATAACTGAATTTAAATTGCTTCAATAAACACTTGTTTGATTGGCAAGTCTAACTATTGGCCCCAAACAAATATTTGTTAAAGTAACTTAAATCCCTTATAAATGTTCTAATGCTAAAAATAAGGTGTAAATAAGATTAATTCACTGCTTAGAAAATTCTCCTAATTTCTTCAACTCAGTAAGCCACTTGCGATATGAACTTCTTCAGATCAGTTCTAGCTCTAAAACGTATTACTACACTTTGTAGAAGAAAAGCCCTGGGCATGTGCAGACACACACAAACACCACCCACAAAATGAAGTGTCCAACAAAGCTCAGCTTGCCAGACTTTTTGTGAGCCAGCTTGAAAGTAAATGTAGGTTGTCTATGGCAAAAGAATGCTGCTTCAGCAGTTCAGAATGAATTTCAAGCCTGTTCTCTACTTTATCTTTTGTCAGTGTAATGTATTCAAAGCAATAGTGAGCTGACAATTTAAATAACTACATTTTAAGACAAACGAAGCATTGATGTTAATGTGTGAAAATGGTCCCAACCCCTGGGAGTCCTGGTTCCCACCATTGTTTACTCTGACAACAGGATATAATTGCTTACTTACTTGGCAGCAAACTTTACCATCTGCTTGCTTGCATGCTGTCCCACAGCCACAAGAGCCTGGATATTAAACTGCTGCTGACGCAGGACTAAGAAACACTGCTTCCCTGAATACAAAGGAAAACAACACAGGTGTATTAAGGACAAGTTACTTGAGGTCTTTGTGAATGAGAAAAAAAGCTTTACTACTTTAGTATTAAGCTGAGCTTTTAAGGGAGTGTGTGTCTCTCCTTCAACGGTCCCCACACAGAAACAGCTACACTAAACTAGTCTGCTCTGCATGTGCACACAGAGCAAACACTGAGATAAATCAAGTAATTCTGCCTTATGTCTACAAACATGTGAATGGACCTTTTCTAAAAATAATAAGCTTTTCAAGCCAAATAATATCTAGATTAAAAAAAAATCATAACCTTTAAACTCTCTACTGTTCTTCAACAGCAAGAAGTGAAGCATACTATTCCTTGTTCTCTGCTCTCAACTCACTACTTTGAGCCTACATTATTTTAAACATTTTGTCTTATCAACTCAGATTAAAGCTGCAAAGTTCACTTTACAAAACCACTCTGGGAAATAGGCTTGATTTTGCACCACAGGGACTAAACCAACAATGTTCATTGTACAATACACCACACACATTCAGAATGAAGTGGAACAAAAAGAGTATTGATTCTGGTGAATGACAAGAACCTAAACGACCCAAGTAAAAATTCCAGTAAGAGCAATTTATTCATGAACAGCTTAGCATAAAAGATGTTGATAGAAATTAATAATAATTTACACAGAGCTTTGTTGACATTTAAAATGCGTATTTCCAAGTCAACAAATCTTCCAATCTGTTTAGCTGACACACATTCATTTCATATTTCTCTCACATGTCTAATAATAATTTACTTCTTAACTTCAAGAGATATGGTGATTTAAAATGTTTCTTCCTTGGAGAAAGAAATTAACAACAAACACTTCATTGTTGTACCAGCATCAGATAAAAGGCATCATTATAATTCCAAGTTCTGACTCATAACATTACAACATTTCCATTAAAATGGTGAGAATGGGAAGAAGCCAGAAGCTTTGTTACAGATAGCTATTTTCCAGTTACCATTGACTCAGCCTATAAAACATTAGAATCAACTGGCATTAAAAGCCACTTTCAGTTTTCATTTTTAATTATGTAGATGACCATTCCTGATGCATACCTGCAGCTAATTTAAACAGTATCAGAAGATAAATGCTGAACATTTGACACACAATCTGATGGAAGTAAAAGCAAATATACAAACCTACTCTGAAATATTACTAAAAATTAATGCCATAATTATTGGAAGTAATACATCTTGCCCTATGATTATGCTTTCTGAAATGCACTATTTTCAGAAAACAGAGTACAATTATTTCTTTATTCAAGAGGCTGCAATATTCAAGTAAAGAAGCTAATATGGTAGGGATGTACATATTTCTTGCAGGCAAACATTAAGCCACAGATTTAAGTTAGAAAAACACAGGCTTCAGAAATTTAAAAGAGAATTCACTGGTACATGCCTGTGTTTCAGATCCAGCAAGTCAACAAATGAAGCAGAGTTTTTCCATGGGACACAATATGATCAGTTTCTTCGGATGAGCAAACTGTATCTCACATCTTTGACATCTCAGTATTTCTTAATGACAATGTGGTCTGACAGAGTGCACTGCAGAAAACAGTACTTGTCTCCATGCTTTCAGTCACAAATAATTTAGCAAAATATGACTGAAGTTTCGGCAATGATATGACCTGTTCAAAAAATATGCAGCTGAAGACAGCTAAAATGTCCCTAAACTAGTAACTATTTAAAGAGAAGAAAGTGAACAACTACTTAATGAGAAGACAGCGAAATATATGGCAGGACATGCTGTCACACTAACCAGAAGCAAAATTCTGGCAGTTGTACTTAATCCCAACCACTAGGAGTCTGATCAATATCTGCATCATAAAAGGATTCAAATCTTCTTGTCATGAGTAACAGTAGTTGTTCTCATGAGGAAATCGGATGTTTTGTAGAATATAGCCATTTTTAATCACATAGAAGATAAGTGATCAAACAAACCTCCCTGATAGGAATAGTTAAAATATCAACTACAAAGACTCTAGGAGGAAACAGAACTTTTCTCAAGAGTTCAAGGCATGCAAAACAAAATATCAAAAAGACAACCCACAATCAAATCTACTTCATTATTAGATGTCTTTCCAGATGAAGAGACAGAAAATGAAGCATTAGAGATAAAACTGAAAAAGAATTATGGGATGTTTTCCATGTACTTCACAATATTTAGTTAGTATTTAAGTGAAAAGTATAAGACTAACTTTATGCACATTCAACAGTAAACTAAGTTTTTATAAAACAAACCAATATTGTGTTCCACAAAAATGTCTAAACAGATTAAAACTTTCAAAAGAAATTTGGTTTAAAATGTCTGACTCAGTCTAATGCAAGGAAGAGAAGACACCACACAGAGAAACCCATCAAAAGTAAGCACATAAAACCAAATAGGAATGTTTCCTTTCTTGGATGTAAGTACTAACATCTTATGAGAGAAAAAGATGTAAGGAATGAATTTCTATAAAGAGTAAAATCTATTCTGTCATATAAATTATTACATCACTATTTACGCACATCTGCCAGCAAAGAAAACTTTGTATGGCTTACAAAAAAACTTGTTCCAGTATGTAAATTGCTCTTGGTGGTACTCTTTATTTTGAGACACGTTGTTTTGATGTTTTATAAACCTTTGCATTCCTAAAGCAAAACCAAGTTCAGGTCTAGCATACTGCACAAGTCCCAGCTGCCTGGCAGAACCCTGACCGATTTCCCAAATGCTTTTTGATGATAAATGTGATCAGTAGCTTCAAAATAGGCCAAAATTACCATTTATTCAATCAATGATAAAAAAAACACAGGGCCCCAAGCACTTTAATTTTAGTATAACCCACAGAAATTCCCAACACCCCATTCTTTACACATCCTCCAATTAATTTCCATCAGACTTCATGAGTGATCTGCTATACGAGACAGCTGGATTCTGCGGTTGCTTGCATTTTGGTTTTTTTGGTTTATTGGTCAGAACAAGTCGGGGTTAAATAAAGGGTATGTTGGATATTTAGGAGTCGAAGTTGAGCTTCTGAGAAAAACTAACACTATTTTTGTGTAAGATTTTCCTGTTTCCTGCAAGACTTTCCTTTTCATAATGGTAGCAATAGCACCACAATGTGTGTGGGAAAGGCTAATATTACTTCTTACTCTTAAACATTTGCTTTCGTTGTAAGATTCTTTCTCCCACAGCTTAAATAAACAAGCATACGGCATTCCCTAGCAGCATTCCCCGAATGTCAGAATTGTTCTGTGTTGTCATACCAAGAAGGAACAAGAAGCACAATTAACAAATTGAGAACACTTCATGCCCATAAGCAACACCTTTAGCTTTCATTTTTCAGGTTGTGTTAAAGGGTTTTGAAAATAAGCACTGCTGTTTAACAAAAAACAATGGCCTTTCCTGAGGTTAAAGGTGAAGGATGGCAAACAGTTCACAACTTCATATTGTCACGTTACATATATGTTACTCTGAAGTAAATGCATATACCATGCAAGATATTATACAGAGACAAGTAATAAGCAACCACTGAATTTTACATTGTTTTAAATGTCTGCATAGACACCTCATCTTAGTCAACTGTTGTATGAACTCTTCCTACAATTGCAAAAGAAGCCATATGGATACTCCTCTTTGTATACTGACAATAATAGTTAGTGTCTCCTGTCTCAACAACTTCAAGTTACAATGACCAACTCTTTCAGAGCTTTGGGGGTTCACAGTTTCTATTTACAGGGAAGACCGACTTCCATGTAAGACCTCATGACAGAACTATTGAGGAAACCACAGAGGACTCCCTAAATTTAAAGTTTCTAATACAAATTCAAATGTGCATTATATCTATGAATTTCCATGCAGTCCCTTATTTTAACTAACTGCAGTATAGACACTCATTAAAATGGACATTTCTTAAGAAAATGAAGCCTCAAAAAGACAAATGAACCTGGTATCTGTGACAACATTCTGTACTGGATTCTCATTCCTAATTTGCATTACTCTCAATGCAAAGACAATTGTTAAATTTGTGAAGATTATTTATATTCTTTTTTTCAGCTCTTGAGAAGACAAGGTATTTATATCTCACTACAGAGCTGCCAAACGTAACTGAAATCAGTACAACAGTTGTCTGCATCTGATGTCAACTGAAAAGGCCAAAGCCTATTTAAGTTTGCATATGGCAAACTGATCTCCAGAGAGGACTTCTGAGTTCAGGGAAGAAATATGGCTGTCAGACAGCCAAGTATATCAGCCCACACCACTGAGAATCTGTAAAAGGATTTTCCCTTTGTCTTGTTAAAATAAAGATGTTTCTTAATTTAAGTTCTAATTTATATAATCAGGCACTGGCAAGTGAAAGTAAAAATTCTCAAATTTTAGCAAATATTTTTGCTTCCTTTTGAAGAAAAGGTCCTGTGAAAATTTTCATATGCAGCAGAATAAATATGGCCTGTTTGAAAACCGATACATTTCTAACAAAAGTATGTTTTACAGTAGAAGCATGTAACTGATTCACCTCACAACTATTATCACCCAAAAAAGTATGACAACAGTATTTACAAATTCCTCTTTACAATTGTTCACACATTAGCTAGTAATATGATAAAACCATTATTTATTTTTACTACACTGTAATAGTAATACCTGATTTCCAATCAGCTGAAAACAAAATTTCTTTTTACCCTCTTGGGGCAAGATAAGTGAAAAAAGTTAACAAGTTAAACGAAGAGTAACCTGGTGTAAAGTTTTCTTGTATGCAAGACACAACTAAGGGGTCATGAAGCCAAAATAAGGATTCAAGTTATACCACAAATATAAGGAAATAAAAATGAAAACCCTGGACACATCTCACCTTTAGCTCTGCTTGTATGAATTCTGCCACGAACCCAAACCACTTCATCAGCCTTCTCTGCTGTCAAGTCTTTTATTCGAATCAAAACTCTATCTGAATTACAGGGAAAAAAGGCAAAAAAACCAACACAATTTAAAACAGTTCAGGTTTTTTTTTTAAATAAAACATTTTTCACTTTAAATTCCAAATACATTTTCCATCATTGCTAAAATTTAAAATAAATCCACAGCATAACAGACGTACTGAAAACACGCAAGATCCCATTTCCTTTCTCAGTGGTTTTAAACTGGTTTGAGCTTATTGTTTGAGTTACATAGCAGGGTTGAACTGCCCTAAACCAAAAGCAAGACCTACTGTAGTTCATAGATGGCAGAATCCAGCATGACTACACTGTTTCTGATAGGACTTCACTGTGCTGCCCTGTACTACCTGCACTTATTAGTCTGAAATTCTGCTATCTAGGGGATGTCTGCCCTGCTCCACTGTGGGACATGAAAGCTAGTGTGTTGAACACAGCAAAACAACAGCTCAGAGGTGATGAGATCATTCTCTGTATCTGTAAGTAGGGGAAGTATCACCATAAAATATTTAAAATAGAAAAGGAAATCAATAGCAAATGTGCATTAGAGATTAAAAGAAAATCTGATTAAATTACTGGCACTTCAGAGCAAGAAGAGTAATACTGTGATATAAGTAAAATTATATTGAGTGTCCCTAACAATCTGATCAAGCACTACTGTGTTCACCAGAAAGAACCCTTCAAATTCTATGTAGCTAAGAAAGCTAACTAACAATAGGAATGCATGGTTTGGAAATGACAGCTTTGGGACAGTAAAGGAAAAAGAAACTGTAAATATTTTAAAATAACTCAAGATGCTAAGAATTGTATACAACCATTATGAACTGCCACTATGCTGGGTGCATGCCATTATTCCTTGAGATGCATTTTATTATTATAAATGAAGTTATTCCAGAAGGAATAACTATATTGTTGTGTTGATTTTTTGACCAAATGTATTTTTACATGGTCCCAAAGATTTAATTTAGAGGCTACACACAGCATTGTAGAGATCAACAGTTCTAAGAGCTACACTTCCTAATTTATAGATTGTATGTGGTTAAAACACTGCTTAGCAGGGAAAAATGGGTGATCTTTATGGGTCTCTTCCAACTCCAGATATTCTATCACTCTACTCTATTTTGAAACACAAGCAAACTCCATCCCTGCCTCTCATCACAGACTGCTGCCTTATTTCAAAGTAACAATACAGTTACTAAGATACTTCCAATCCAGACTTTTCCCGCCAGAACTTTTGCAATTTGCCTACTCTAGGCTACCATCTGCTGCTCTGGACTCCTTCCCTCTATCTCTGAATACCAGTCACAGCTTGCCTTGTAAGCCTATTATTCTGCATAGGGAATTTTAAGGAGCTGAAATTGTTTATTAGCTTATGTTGAGGGCAATGCAGTTTTTTTCTTCAGAGATACATACTAAATCCAGAACAGAACAAAAGAATACAAAGAAATGTCATAGGAAGTTGACTGAAATATATCAATAATGTGTGTGCATGTGTGCACTGGGGAAGGGAGAAAGGAGATAAATATGATATCACTTGGTAACAACTTCTGTTATTCAAATTTTATCAGTACAATACTATAGAAAACATGCAACCAGTACAACCCACAAGCTTTATTATTTCTAAGAGTTTGATATTCATACAGCTAAAATTACCTCAGTTAACTTAAAGTGTATTCTCTGAAACTTAAAACATTTTCCAGGCACAAGTATAAAGACAGAATGAGGTGCAAGGCTTTTTATGGATCCTTAGAGCTTGAGGAACCACCTGCATTAGATAAATATATTTAAATGTCTTTTGGATACATGATGGTTCATGTTTCGTCAAGACTAAACAAGATCTCTTGGAGACAAAAATTTCTCTACGGCATGAATTATTAAAAACTATTTCACCTTTCATAAAAAGGGTAGTAGAACAGTATTATTTAAAAAAAACAAATAACAAAAAAAAAATTACATCATAAAGTCATTTTTTCATAGAAGCAGATCACAGAACAGCTGAGACTGAAAAGGATCTACCCCCTGCTCAAGCAAGGCCACCTAGAAGCCAGCTGTCCAAGAATGAGTTCTGACAGTTTTTTAGTATTTCCATGGAGAGTCCACAATCTCCCTGGACAACCTGCGTCAGCAGCTGGTCACCCTCACAGTAAAAAGAAAGTGTTTCCTGATGTTCAGAGGGAACCTGCTGTGTTTCTGCTTGCACTCATTGCCTCTAGTACTGTCAGTGAGCTCCAACGGAAGAGCTGTTATGCCACTTTGTTTCCCTCCTTCAACTTTCCCTAAATCTAGTATTCTTTTCCTCTTATTTCTAAGAGCAGTTGATGATGTTTGTTTCTTAATGTAAGCAACTGTTTGTCTTGGTCACTCATTATGTCTTGTCCAACAAACTTACTGTATGTAGCTCAAATCTTTCCTCTGTGGTCTCATACATCATTTCATCAGGAATTCCTTTCAGTTCATTTCTATCTCTCACATAATAAAAACAAAGCTTTGCTCTCACCTTTAAGGTCTTCCCACCACACTCTTCAGACTACCACCTTCTTATAAACAATAATACACAGATGTTCTAAACCATGCTACAGTTACAGGGAACAAAGATTTGAAACAAAGTTCAAATACTCTGCAACTCTGAAACTGTACTTCCAGCCCCAAATCAGTATGCATGCTACCTCACCCTTGCTGCCATTCTGAATCATCTTTAAGAGGAAACTATATTTTTAAAATTCTTTTCATGCATAGCCCTGTCTCTTCTCAATATACTAAATATTTTTGTCTTTGTCTCAGTACTCTAACCTTTCTAAAAATGGGGGAAGAGGATGCATATCCCAAAAGCTGTGTAGGTTATACAAGACAAACTTACTTTTCCACCCCTAGACCCTTATTCCCTGCCTGTCACATTATTAAGTTCACTTCTCTCACATCATGGTGTTTTGAACAGTATGAACAATGTTTCTGCTGTCTCTGTTAAGTGCCAACATATTTACAATCTTGGATACATTTGAGAAAGGGAAGTTTAATAAAGAAAATCCTGAAAGCCAAAAGCAATATAAGATGAAAGCAGCTTCCAGAAAAGAGAGATAAAATAAGGCTGAAGGGGAAAAAAAGGGAAAGGCAAATGGAGTTTTAACTAGCAATCATAGCCTCAAGCAGGCGGGAAGGACTTAAAAGACATGATGTAACAGGAAGTGAGAACAGGAGATAGACAGGTCAGCCAATACTAGCAGAAGACCAAAGTAAGCCAAGAATGGAGGCAAAGGTGTGTGTGAAAGCAGTAGAACAGAGTGAAGCATCTATGCAGCTTTGTTTACAGAGAAGCATCTATGAGTACAGCAAATGAACAATAAGCCTGCGCCTTGGAAAGGTGAGTGACCTGTTCTGATCACTCTAGGCTTTTTAACTTCTCATGTTCAGCCAAGTGTCTTCAGGACAGTGCAGCTACTAAAGCGAAGCTGAAAACAGCAGTGCTGCAAGTGTCCAACTGAGCTCCTACCCGTATCTGTGCTGTCTGTATTGTCTGTTGGCTCCAGCTACCAGATGGTATGTGGATCTGCACATCATACAATTCATTAGAAATGGCAAGTACCCAGACAGACTTCAGAAATCAACAAAATCAATACTGTACAGACAGATGGGAACACCCACATTTGTGCTTCCCCACCTCCCTGTGCCCCAAGTAGTAGCTTGTTCCAAGACACTCAATACAAGCAGAATACTTTGAAGAAAAGCATCAGCACTACTGATGCTGAGTGATGACTTCACTCTCCCATGAGCCTTTTGGTAAGAGCTCTCCTGCCAGGAATTACTGAATCTTTAAATAAGAGGGCATTAGTCTCAAGAAAGGGACTAGGTTGATCTTGAAGGGTTTTTTGTAGGTATTTTAGGTTTTACTGTTACCTAACTTTGGTGCTCAGGATAAGCATCTTCTAAAACTGAACCGTGGGAGTGTTGCAGGTTGTACTTTAAGCCCATTGGAAAACTTACCGATCATGTTCATACACTGGTTGAGACTTTTTTCTTTCAAACTGACAATCAAGGGCCAAGGGAACAGAAGATATAAACACAGCACTCAGCCTACATTTCCTGTAGCTTCTGCCATTTTCCTTCTCAACATACTTTTTCTCCATTCTTCAATATTTCGTCTGAATATGAGACAGTTGGCAGGGTAGATTTTCTCTATGAGAGTAGGATTTGATCCACCATCTCAATCTGCCAGCTTGGGTCTCCCACATGATTGTTTGCTATTGCTTGTGAAACTGGCAGAGGAAACTTGCAGAAACCCTAGGGAGGCAAATGCCTCTACAGAAGAGTGCAGGGAGAGAAGATCAACAGGTCAATCTTTCAGCCTACAGTGAGCAGTGCAGGTTAACCAGTCAGATGCTAGCATGGAGAAAGTACCTTTCTCTTAATACTATACTTGTTTGGTTATGCACACCAATTTATGGATTGTTGCATGGTTCCAAATAACTATGTATAGCTGTGTTCCCACCCCTTCCAATGGTCATCAGATCCCTAGCCAATCCCTAACCAACTCTTTTCACTTTTCTAAGCTGGCTAACAAATTGTTGTTAAAAGTTGAAATGGATCGGCAAGACCCAGTACCAGAAAGGAGACCACAGCAGCCAGCAGTTGGGCTGGCTTACAATGCAGTTCCAACTTTCCTTTCCTTTATTTGACAGCTTGTATGTATTTCATTCAATAATGACTGTTAATACAGTCCCTAGTGATTTTCTTGTCCCATTACATTCTGCGCATGTTTCCCCTCTGTTGATTTTAATCTATGATTGCTTTTGTGCCTTCTTCTCCTCCCTACATTCTCCATTTCCCTTCCTAAGTGAGGTCAATTAACACAACAATCCTGAGGAGGAAAAAAAAAAAATCACCTAGGCACAGATGATGCTCCTTTTTTACGAAGAAGTTATAATAAGCCAGTGTATTACCTTCCCTCATTCCTGTTCCATGAAGTGAATAATATGAAAATTATTATTTCTTGGGATGCTGGCCTGGGAGATTGTTTTCTCGCTGACAAATCTCTCCAAATTCCAATTCCACATCAGTAGAAAATAAGATTTTTTTGAATCCACAGTAGTATGAGTAATGCTAATATACAAAACTAATGGACTTGGTGATCATACGCAGGACTAATGAAGGGTGCATAAACAGACAGATATCCTTATACAAAGCACTGTAACAGCAAACCATAGAAAAACTTCAAACAAAGAAAAAGCCTGACATCTCAGGACTCTCAGGACATAAGTAAGATTTAAAAAAAAAAAAAAAAAAAGTTAAGTTTACAGTGACAGGACAGACAAAAGATGACAAGCTGTGTAAGGTGTACTCCAGGCAAAAGCAAAGATTGAGATTCCGTAACTTCTCTGGACTCGTTTCCAATATCCAACCACCCTCAGAAGTTTTTTTTACCTTCAGAAATCAGCATTTCCTGTGTTTCAACTTGTGCCATGGCCTCCTGTTCAATTACCACACACCTCCATGTCTGGCTTTTATCTTCTCTTCGCCTTCCCATTAAGTAGCTTTAAACAGTAATAATCACCCCACAACTTCCTCTTCTCCAGGCTGAACAAGCTGAGCTCCCTTAGCCTCTCCTTAGAGACCCTGTTCCAGTTCCTGAGCAACTGGACTAGCTCCAAAATGTTAATGTCTTTTTTTGCACTGGAGAGCCCAAAACTGGGCACTTCAAGTGCAGCCTCTTGAGTGCCAAACGTATTTGAGTAAAAGGAAAGAATGGCAGCAGGATTTGAATGAAAAAGTTTGGTAAATGATTTGTGCAACAAATACTGAAGATAACAAGCATATAATTTTTTTTTCCTTCTTTTCCCCCCCTTCTTTTAAAAAAACTTTCATTTTTAACTGACCTGGTTTCTCTTGGGATTGTATCATTGATGAAATTCCATATCTTTCCTTAGCATAATCCTAAAATGGAGGTGAGAAACACGTATCAAAGAAAAATTAACACAACCATTACAGAAGTTAGTGGAGGTAATACAACTCAATTAGCCCCTAGGTATACACAAGGAATAGAACTGTGCCCTGCAAGAGAAAGAAACTCCACCACCAAACATGCATTAGGATCATTACTTAATACACAGGAGTTAGCATGAATACCTCTATCAAGTGTCCACTCCTGAAAAGATAAAATTGAGTCCTACTCTACATCCATTGCTAAGTATTTCCTTCCCTTATTCCGGCACACTAGGAAATCCATCAGCCTGCACAGTCACTGTGACAGCCAAAGCAAACCTGACCGACCACTATCAAAATCTTCTGGATAAGACAGAGAGAAATAGGGTGCTTTCATCAACATGACCACAATTCTAGTTTTTCAACTCTACTGAATTTCCAAATAAAATAGCTTGGTTATTTTATTCTATTCAATATATAAACTTAAGTTAATCTAAAATACTTTACTTGGGTCCTCCGCTTCTGATGAATTGTGGCCCACATGTAATTCTACAGAAGCCACCTATATGCAGAATTCCTTGGTGCAGGCAATTTTTTTTGCCTTTCATCAGCAAGCAAAACTTATTTTACCACAAAAATAAATGGATGTTTTTTATTACTATTTTATTTTTAATTTTTTTTAAGAAATAGTGGCCTACAATTTTTCGGCACTGATCTGTGATCTTCACAGGTAAGTCAGACACCCCTGCCAGGCCAACAGGAGCCACCAGTGCCCTTGCAGAAACGGCCTCGGTGACAGGGCAGCGTTCTGCTGGTTCTCATCAATCAAGCAAAGCCTCGTACACTCCACGCACGGAGAGCGGACTCCGCCGGAGCTCTGGAAGCGCTGTATGACCAGTGAGGGGCCGAGCTCTTCAATGAGTCACAAACTAGCCGGGCCGAGGGCAGGGGAAAGTGGACTGGCAGGGCACAAGCAAAAGGTAGCTCTGACTTCGGGTCCGGCCAAACCCGCGTCCCTGGCCCGGCCTCCGCACTCCGCAGGGACCGCTGCCGCCTGACCCTTCAGCGTCGGACCCTAAACCAGCTCCAACCGCACGCTAGGCCGGACCCTTCCCCTTCCCCCTCTCGGGATGGGCAGTCTTGAAGCCGCGCCCGCCCCTTCCCTGCAGAGACCCACATCGGCCGACGACGACTCTTCATTCTCCGGCCGGCGCTCCTGGCCTTGGCCGCGGCCGGCGGCGCTCGGCATCCTGACGACCAGACTCGGCCCGGCGCTTCTCAGCCACGCCGCTTCTCTCTCAGGCCCACACCGCTTTTCTCTCAGGCCCACACCTCTCGCGAGCGAAGCGCCAGCAGCGCGAGACTGCCCCGCCTGCCCCGCGACGGCCACCTCTCGCGAGAGCTGAGTCATCGCCGCCGCTGTGGGCGTGAGGGCGGCGGGAAGCTGCGGCGGGAAGCTCCGGCGGGAAGCTCCGGCGGGAGGTTGGAAGAGGGAGTTACTTTCATCAGAGGGTTGTGGCTGGACCGTTACTCGCGTGAGGGCCGTCGCGCTTCTCTTGCAGCGAGAGAGAAGGCCTGTTTGCTGTAGCCGCCTGTCTTCAGAACGCGGGCGGCAGGCAAAAGCGTCATTTTCTCCCAAGAAACTGTAAAAAAGTCGTTTCTGGGCTGCATCCCCACCAGCGTGGTCAGCAGGTCGGGGGAGGTGGCTCTGCCCTCTCTGCTCTGGTGAGACCTCACCTGTGGTGCTGTGTCCAGCTGTGGAGCCCTCAGTGCAAGAAAGACTTGAACCTGTTGGAGCAGGTCCAAAGGGGGACTACAAAAAAAAGACCAGAGAACTGGAGCACCTCTCCTGTGAAGAAAGGTTGAGAAAGTTGAGGTTGCTCAACCTGCAGACGTAAAGGCTGTGGGGAAACCATATTGCAGCCATGCAGTACTTAAAGGTGGACTATAAAAAAGATGGGGACATTTTTTAATCGGGGTCTGTTGCTGCAGGACAAGGGGTAGTGGTTTTCAACTAAAAGATACAGTATCACAGTATCACAGTATCACCAAGGTTGGAAGAGACCTCATATATCATCAAGTCCAACCTGTAAAGGAAGACACTTCCACTGTGAAAGTGGTGAAACACTGACCCAGACTGGCCAGAGAGGGGGTGGAGGCCCCATTCCTGGAAGCGTTCAAGGTTAGTTTGGATGGGGCTCTAACCAGTGTGATCTAGTTGAAGGTGTCCCTGCTTATTACCTAGAAGACTTTTAAAGGGCCTTTCCAACCCAAACTATTCTAAGATTTTCACCAAAGTGCACCATCCTGACAAGGCTTCTAACTCCCAGCCCTGCTTGATGCTGAGACAAAAAATGCCATCCTGCAGCAGAGCTGTGCTGGTTTAGGCCACAGCTCTGAGGTGGCAGATGTGTTTGGTCCTTGCTCAGCCTGCTTGGCAATCAGGCATGTTACAATCTAATGTATTGGACTGTGAGGTGGCTAACTAATGTGCTTGGGCAGCTTGGTAGTGAAACAAAAGTGCACTTTATGCTATCTTATTTATGCTGATAGGATTTCACTCTGCTGTGCCCCTGTTAATCCTGTTGTCTATTATTAGTCAGCTAAAACCTAAAGTAGGTCTGGTAGTTTGGGGAGAATGAACATCAGTGTAAATCCAGGTGTTTCCCTCCAGCTGGGTGCTTAAATCAGTGTTCCAGTATTGAGGCTGGGGCTTGCTGCAGGTGCCAACTTTCAAATGACAGAAATCAAAGTTGTATGCAGCTGTTGGATCCTATGGCCGTAGACTGTTTATTTTGTACCAGATGAGAGAAAGGAGCTGTCGTGGTTTAAATTGCAGATTTGAATGTTCACGTTTGATTAACTAATCCCTCTTGTGGTATCAATTAGAGTTCATCACTTGCTGTCCTTCAGTTGTTTATTTTGCAGCACTTTGTACTGCATTGGTTCAGCATCTCTTCTTTTGGGAATCCCCTTGCAGATTTCCCCTTCTGCCTCTCTCTCAGAGCATTACACACTACATCAGAATACCACATAGCTTTCACAAAGTCCTTTCTTCTAGTGCAAAACTCTTGCAAAGAATTAAGATCCAGTACAAGAGAAAGCGAATCAGTCAGTTTTCATACCTACTCACCACAAGAAACAACATTCTGAGAGTAGGGTACGGTGCGCTGTACTTAAACACTAATGTACCAGCAACAAAATGTGGATTTCTTTCAGCGTGTCAGTTGCGTCTTTTCTGTTACCTGTCACTTAGAACAGGAGGCTGAGCGGAACCACTGCTGAACCTTAACTAGCAGACAGATGCAAATCTCATGCCTCACCACAGAGCAGACAATACCATCTGTACCACAGAGCACTCTGCAATTCTTGTCATTTTTCTAACTTTGCTGTGAAATTCAGTAGAAACAAACCAACGTTGTAACCCGTATTTTTATGCTTGGAACCTTCCAATAGTGAATAGCATAATGAGTATTTTCCTCTGGGGCAAATAACCTGAAAGTGGTTCTGAAAGGAAAACCCTTTTAATATAATGGAGGTGTTAACTGTAAACAGAATCTGGCCATTTAGAGGGCACTGTATCTAATTACTCCTTTGCCAGACTTTGAGAATCAGCATTTTGCAGAATTTGTGCTCTCAGATCATTTATCCAAAATCCCTTTGTCATGTAGTACAGAAAGAGGTTTTCTGAACAAAATTCTATGATACATCGAAAACAGAAAAATGAGCTGATTTTAGGAAGAATTACTGACAATAATTATTTAATGTTTGATTAAATGCCTCAATGTTCTCCATTTAATTTGGGTCAGCAGCAAAAAAATTGTTTTGCCACATCCATCTCAATTTATTACAAGTCATCTGTGAGGAAAGCAAACTACAATGTGCAGATGATATAGCTCATCCTCTGCACCTTCTGTTTCATTGCACTGTTATTGAAATTCATGTAATTGGGGCAGTGCCTGCAGTGAACCTTAGAGTGATAAGTAGGAGCAAAGCCAGTGCTGGGCCCAAGTGGGAGGCGGAGGGGTTGGGGGACCTGCTGGGCAGCCAGCACTGTCCCTTGGGCCTTTCCAAGGATTACCAAATGGAAATGACATCACCCACAGCCAATCGGTGGGCCCCAGGGGTGCAGCTGGATGGAAGCCATATTCCACTTAAGTAACAAGACATGACATACCATGTGCTAATGCTAAATAATTTATCCCTCAGGCATATAGTGAATTGCAAAGCCAAGCTGAGGCCTGGTCAACAGTTTGTAGTTTAAATTAAAACTGGATCTTCCATCTTAAAGGGAGGGAGTGGGCTGTCAACTGTTGTGTCAAAAGTGGAATGTAGAAATGTGGGGGCTCTCTTGTCTCTTCCCTCTTCCTTTTTCTTCTTTTTCCTGTTATAATTTAGTCTAGTTAACACTTCTTCGTGATTTTGGGGATATCTTCCATTTATTTGTATTAATGTGCAGGGAAATATTACAGCAAGTTTTAAGTCACTGTGAATAATGTTATTCAAAATAGACCAAAACTGAAGCTGTTCCAGAATTTTGTCATGTGCATATTTGTGTAATTACAAATGCTCTATAGCTGTTTCCATAGCAGTTGTAAATATGTCACATTAGGTAGCTGGAGGCATTTGCTTCTGCTTCAGCTGAAGATACTGCCTGTTCAGCCTCTCCTCTGGCTGGATATGATGTTAACCACAGCATTCTGTTGCCTTATGTTGGCTACTGGAACTCGCAGCATAGTCTTTCCATCTCAGTTGTCCATCTGTGCTTGGCCAAACCTTTGACATTTGTTAAAACAGAGTGCCTGTTTTGCTTAAGAGCTGGGTGCCATGATGTTAGACAACACTTCCACTAAGACCATGAAATGTTAAAAATAGCCAGCACCTTCCACAGTCTATCCTTATATAGGGCTTTACAAAAATAGTGTCTCAAATATTCTTTTCTCTTCCACTGTACTATTGATCAAGAAACAAAGAGCTTAGACACTGTGTTAGTGGGAAGGAGATAGGAACTGTCTCTTATTTAGGATAAGAAATTAAAAGAACTTCTGTCCTTTGGAATGAATGAGAATATATTTAGCTAGTCTCCACATGTTCAGCTAGTTAAAACCTGGAGAACACGAAGTGGTACAGAGTTAAAAGGAGCATATGGAAAAAATACAAAACAAATTGGTTGTGTCTCTGAAAGGTCTTAAGGGAATTCAGCTTTATTGCTGCAATAGTACACTTCCCAGTGTGCAATTACTCACTGTTATGGAGAGGGATTTTGACGATTTCTCTTATTTTGGATGCTGCAAAGCATGCTTAAGTAAGAGGTTGAATTTGAGTTTTCCTTGCCTTATTTGTTTACTTCTGTAGGTTCTTGTATGATGGTCAGGCTGGTATTTGATTTTTCCCTTAGAAAATAAAAAAGAGACAAAAGAAACCACCACCAAAAAATGCTGCAGCAGCAATGAAAATAGTCTTTATTTTGTAAGTTATGTAAGTTCATGGTTTGCATTCTGTGATAGGCAAAGCTTGTCTATTAATAATTTTCAACCTTAGGAGGAAAGCATTTTTGTCATTGATCATTTTTTTTTTTTTTTTTAAAAGTCAAACATTTTTCCAATGAGTAACAAAGCCTTTGCATCTACATCCAAGTAGGAACAGAATTTGGCAAATCTAATTCCTTCCTGGATTTTCGCAGCTCTACTTCCTTTGGGAAGTTTTTAGTCAATGGGAAACAAAGGCTTATTGAAAGGATTAAAGTTACAACTATTCTCTTTGTTTTAGAGCTTCAATCACGCTTTTCCTCTAGTAAACAACATTTGCAATTAATGAAACTTCTAAAAAAACAGGAACTTTGGGGAAGTACGTGCTTATGATAAGCAGCAGGATTTCTTTTAACAGAACTCTATACAAAGGTGTAGTCTTTTTAAGTGAAGACAATGATAACAATTGAGTTTCTCAATGCATTTTAGAAGGGTTTCTTCTGATAAACACAAGATGACAGTGCTCCACAGTCGGGGATGGACAATACATTTAAATAGGAGCTATCTTGTCAACAGTTTATTGTGTCCCAGAATTATTTTAAATAGCCACAAACAACTCACATTTCATATCATGCCTATACCCAGTAATGATTATAGAATGAAATAGCTGTGCTCATTGGACATGCAGTACTGCACATATTTATGAACTGTTACCCAGAAATTGTTTATTGTTTCCTTTATATGATACTTGGAGAAGGCATTTGGATAGCAGCTCTCTGTGCATGAATAAGAACACATGGACTGCTTAATCTTGATGATTCATCTTTTACTGTTCTCATGTCATGAAATATCTTATGAATATTTTCATGTTTATGTTAGCTATATTTTTCTTATTTGCTTCATGTGTTTGCACCCAAGGAATTATCTCCTGACAGAGGGAAACTGAGGGAAAGGTCATAATTTTGTTGCCAGCCCTCCCTGGAGGGCAGTGTGGAGCTGCGGGATGATTGGGACCGGCTATTTTCATTAACAGCTCAACTATTGTTCTCACCCAAGTGTCCAGTTCTTTTTCTGGGGTGGCTTGTGTCCAAAGGGTGCTGAAACCAGCAGTCTAGAGAATAAAGGGACTGCAGTTCTGACTGGCCCTTTAAGTGCCTTTCTTACATGCCATTTCCCCTTTACAAAAAGCATCTTAAGCCATCGTCCTTCTGATTATAATTTTTACACTTTTATCTCGCACTTAAGCAGATTTCATTTTTATTTTTTTTCCAGATTTTTTTCGAGTAAATGTTCCTGTGCACTGAGAGTATCTTTGCTAACCTCTAACCCAGAGCCAACTTCTGGTGAAGTTACAAACCATTAGAAACAGGAGGTTTTAATGGGAATCTTGACTCAGACTGTATTGCAGAGGCAGGAACAGTGCTCTGTTATCAGTAGAATGTGAGTCAGGCACCAACAGTAAATCTCATCTTTGAGATCATCCATTAAGAGTAAATGTTCTTTGTTACTGTCTGAAACAAACAAGAAACAGACGAGTCATCTAAGCAATTAAATGTGACACGGAGGACGTTAAGTACTGTTTTTCAGGCATTTTCCTACAGCACTCACGAGCTATTTTGTAAACAACGTGTGTTATTGATTAAGGGTGCCACAGCAGCCACTTTGCATATATACTTTGAATGGGACTGTGAAGACAGTCACATAGAAATCTGTAGGACAGTGTAAGTGGACAGACCGATTCCTGGAGGAAATAAGCGTTAGCATGAGAACAACAGCTGAACTAAAATCCCATAAGCCAGGAAAAACAGCCACACAATTACACTAACAGGTGGTTGGTTTCAAAACAAATTTCAAGGTCTGACAGCTCTGTGCACCTGCTTTGGGCTGATTTCTTCTAAGGACTTGCATTTGGCATGAACCATTGATAAAAACCGTAATTCTTTATGTCTGAGAAAAGTCATCATTACCATATAGTAATGATAAACTACTAGAGCTTTCTAAAAGTAGTGCTTAGGCAAAAGGTAATAGGGATCGTTCTGCACACTCTGTCATTATAGCTCAAGCTTTTCTTTACCAGAGAGCTTCAGGCAAACACTGTTAGGATCAAACATCTCCTTCTGTAAACTGAGATCATGCTATCTCACTAAAGCGATGTGATTTGAATTAGGTATCGCTTCAGCCTTCATCTTCACCATCATACTAAAGATAAAATTTTATTTGACAGTGGATTTTAATAAAAGTATCCAACAAATTCTGCTATTCTGCAGAATATAGGCAGCTTATAGGCATTTCCCCCTGATTTTTGGACAAAAGATGTTGGTGAAAAAAAACATTCAGTGATATATACTGAAGGTCCTTTATGGACTGCTTCCACATGCCAATAAGAAATAGTGTAAATCTTAAATTTGATCAGAGCAAATTGATAAGTGTAGCATTTGGGTTGAAGTTACTTAGTTTCTGCAGAGTTCTAATCAACTTTTCAGAATGATCTAAATACCTAGAAATAAGTTCTCTGGTTTTCGGGTAGTGCCAAGTTTACCACTTATCACCTCTCTGTAAGATTTGTATTTTCATTTTAAGCACTACACTTTGCAAACCTAACATGTCATGATTATACGGGATGCAATCCTGTATTCAGAAACATGTTTTGTTAGGTTCTTCTTGAGGGAAGAGGAAGACTATGACACCAATTTTCAACACTGAGCAACTAGTGTGATTAAGTGATATGCATGCATCCAGCCTACATGGTATACATACCTACAGTTCTTGAGACACCATCAGGACCTGCACACTATGCAAACCACAGCTACATGTCACTGCTGTACTTCCTCTCTCATCTACTGAGCAAAACTTGCAGGCATTTATAAACTTTATGGTATTCAAGACTGGGGATTGCATAAAGAATTGCTAGCTTAGTTCTTTATCCTCCTGAGGGATTTTCCCCTCTACATTTTGCTGGTTTTTAAAGGACATAAAATGATGAGTATGTGGTTCACATCGGGTGGCAGAGAAACAGGGTGATTAACCTGGCATATCCCATCTCCTTTTCACAAATGTAAATCTGCATGATAGCAGATGTTTTGGTTTATCTGTTCTTCATTCAGAATGACTAAATATATTATCTGACAAGCAGGGTGTGTATTTTCTGAAGATTCTGTTTCTCAGACCTTGATAGATGACTCCTCTTTTTGGATTGCTGAGGACGGTCCTGTTAATTTTGCTTGTCTGCTGTAAATGATTTAACTATATGACTGTCAAAGTCTGTATGTTAGATTTTCATTTTTGTAGTCAGCATTCCAGATTTCATGATCTGAATGTGTCTAACTGGAAAATAAGATGTGAAAGGTAGTAAGTTACACCTTGTGAAATATAGTTAAAATGTGCAGCTTCCACTATGCTCTATGGTTTTGCCTTTCTTGTATTTGTTCAGCTAATAAACACCAGGGTACCTTATTTTGTTGTCAACTAGATAAGACATTAGCACAAAGCCAGTATCTCAGCTGCATTCCTTGAGGAGGAAGAGTTAGCAAAACTGAACATGAGGTTCAAGAACTGGGTGGAAGATTTTGGCATTTGTAGGATCACACTACAGAAAAAAAAAATAGATAAAATCACATGGCTGAGAAATTTGAGGGTCTGCAAAATTTTCCAAAGAAGTGCCTAATAGCAAGCCAGGGACAGTAGTCTTTTTGACCAGTGAGCCAGTAGAGACTGGCTGTCCACAGTACCATCTTAAAGTTTAGTTTCTGTGGTAACTTGCATTTAAACCAAATTAAGTTCAGTGTGATGCCACTCCTCAGAATTAACTACCCCTGTATTTATGCACCCCTGCCTATTTCAGGCACAGTCATCCAGGTTAGGAGAGGTCTGCTGTTTGTTTAATCCAGCCTGGGCTGACCTTACCTGAAACACAGTGGGAAATGCTCTGGTGAGCAGAGCGTAGATAAGTGTTAGCAATTTCCACTGAAGCGTAGCACCATGAACCACCACAAAAGGGACAATGGACAGTAGCTTGTAAGGTAATGCTGTTTGCAAAGGCATATGTTTCTATAGTGTGAATCATTTTGAGATGTGCATCTTGGTTATGCTGCATTTGGAGGCCACCGCTATGTTTACTGCACTGCTGGGACTCACAGTTTCTTTATCCAAGATGAAGGCTACTTACAGTTCTCTTGTATTATAATATATCAGCAATTTTCAACCTGCTGTGGAGTTCATCTTTGTCACTTTCTTAGAATGTGGCTCTAAGGTTTTCAGAAGGTCAGGACATCTCAAGGCTTAGCTATGAATGCTTTTCTCAGAGATTTGACTGTTGAAGAGTGTCCAGACTTTAAAACTGAAAGATTTGACTGACTTGGTAGAGAAAGAAGAACAAATAGAACTGGAAGTGGGAAGGTCACCTTTAGTAGCACATGAACTACTTCTTAACAAGCCTTACAGTTACATTGTTTCTTCCTCTCCTAGTGCTGTAAACATAGCTAGCCAAAGGAAGACCTAAGAAAACAACTTAAGTAAGCTATGAAGGCTATTGAGAAAGCAAAGAAGCCATCTGGACCAGTTAGTGTTAAATGTATATCTTAAACTAGTAGAGTAGGCAAGAGAGGGCATTCTCATATGGAAAGCTCACTTTTTAATGCATAATAATAGGCTGAGTTCTATTTGTAGTCTTCCTAAATACCTGGGAAGTAGACAGCTGCTTAACCCAAGGTTGAACAGAGAAGGAAAATGTTAATACTTTTTACTTTTTTTTTTTTTTTTTTTTTTTCCCCCCACTTAAGAATTTAGCTACTGGACTTTCTGGTGGAAGAGCTCTTCTCATTTTTCATAGTTTGGGCACAATTACTAGAGTAAGCACATTTGTCAGTGAACTGAGAAATCCTTGAGGTTTTAGCTAATGTCAAAAATCTGGACCTCATGCTTAGGAGGCTGTATTGTTTAGGGGGAACAATGAATTACTAGTGATTTGTGATATTTAATATTTGAAGAATCAGGGAGACAGTATAATATTGACAAGTCACAGGTTAAACCTCTTACTGAGAATAAGTTCACAGATATCAAATCTCTTCTTAGTGTGCAGTGTATAGTGGGAGGACTTGATATTTTCTGGCTCCCTAATCACCTTCATTCCTCTACTGGGCAGCCTGTGGTGGTCTCCATAGTGTATTACATCTTGTAGACAAACATGGTCATTTGGTACCTGTCAAAGAACAACAGCAAGGGCAAATGTAACTCTGTCACTATGTTCTAACTCTTGCCACAGTATTTATTTTCTCTCCCTCAGTACTTTGCTGCCTCCCATTTGAAGTCTAAGAGACGTTTCTGATTTAAACCGAAGGATGTTTTCTTTTCCTATTATGTCTTCAAGAGCCTAGTTCTGCTTGCATATGCTAACTCCCCTTTGTAAATAATAGTTCTTCATGGTTGGTTACATTATCGAACTGCTTATGTCATTCTGCATGTAATTTTGATTTTTAGAACAGCAACCTATGTCTCTTTACATTAGGAATCACAGGAAGGGTTTGCTGGAATATGTTTTGCAAGCCAAGAGGTTTCTGAAAGTAAAACCAAAAATCTCATCCCTGTTCAGGGCTTGAGTACATTTAGAAGATAGTTTTATCCAGAATAATTTATTTCAAATTGGAGGGAAACTTGAATTCTGAGGTGACATACAGTGCAATTCAAGTCACATGTGTGCGTGAACAAAAGAAAATGGTTACCTATGGGAGACAATGAACCTGAGCACATAGGAAGGAGAATGCAGATTTTGCAAAAGGAATACAAACCAAAACCCTTTTATGCAATCAGTGTAGCAAAGAAGAATAAAAATCATAGAGGCATAAATGTAGCAAAGAAGAAAGAATTTTAAAAATACAATTAGTTGTACTTGCTGAGCTGATTGAGCTAGAATTGCCTTTGAGTCATCTACTGTTTTGGACTTTGAAATAGAAGTGCATTAAACAACAAAAGTGAGAAAAATGACAAACAAACTTGTTTTGACTTTGAATGTTTGAGCTGTGAAATGCTTTTGTTTCATATATTTATTTGTTTGTGATGTTATCTGCAAGTGATGACTGATTTCTTCCTGTACACTATCCATCCACTGCAACTAAAGAGGGGTGGGTTGTTCAACCTTTGTCCTTGAGGTGAGAAGTTATATCTGCAAAGAGATTGTGTTATTGCTATGTTTATCCCAGGACTTCCATATGAAGCTCTCAGCCTTTATGAGTTATAAATGTCATACAACTTTTTTCTAGAGCAGGTTGGATAGCATTTTAAATTATGGTCTAGGGATAAAAGTTTAAGCTGTAAACCAAAGTTGGCATACAATAGCAAAGGAAAATAATCTCATTTTAACTGACTCTGTAGGTGGTAGAGTGTTCTACAGAATCACTGAGCCACTACTTGCTCTCTAATTGTCCTTCATTTTCATACAATGAGAAGATGTTATTATAGGATAGGTGTTGTGTCTGTACTCTTAATTCTGCAGCTAACTTAGTAAGGAATCAAATTTGTTAATTTTTGCATATTGCTCCTCAGACACCTCTATTACTTCAGGCAGTAAATCCTAAAACTTAAGGATCTCTTCTCAGGTACGGTGTTGCTATTTTAAGGGATTTTTGGTTGATTCCAGCTTCAGGACACATTTTCTGTGCAATATACTACTCCAAGCTCATGGATCTGTAATTAGTAGGAAATTTCATAAGGCTGTTCACCATTTAAAGCATCACAGTTTAGACTTAGAGCAATAATACTTGTTTATCTTCACTAGAGTTACAAAAAGTGATTTTTACATGTTGTGTTTGTTGTTTGTTTTTTTTTATTCAAGTGAAGCCATGATTGCATTATGAGCCCTGTAGTTTTCTTCTGTTCTGCTTTGTCACAAGCCACTTACTGCTTAGGTGGTTGACTGTAGGTTTGCTTTCGAATAGTGTTGATTCTGGCTTATTGTTTCAAAAGTCATGAGCCTTAAATTGAGCAGGATGCAGCCTGGAGTCATTTAAAACCCTATTGCTTCCAGTAACCTTGAGAAGGCTCATAGAAATATGGCATGATCTCTGAATGGAGAAATGGAGGGATCTGATTACAAATGGGAAGAAAAAACCTACCCAGAGCAAGGAATTAAACCATCTCAAACCCACCTTGAAACAAGATCAAAATAATGCCTAGGATTTGCTTTAACTATTACAATTAAGTTTGCTGGAATTTTCTGTTGAATAGTAGAAAATGTGTATGTTTCATTTGTGAAATTATTCCTTTTTTGCCTTCATTGTGATCTTTTCCTAGTCTCATTTGGGTTTTTCCCCTTTTCTTTTCTCCTGTGTCTCTTTCTAGAAGTTCCTGTCTTGATTTTCTGAATTTGTTTTTCAGGAATACTCTCAGGCAAAAGTTCTCAATGATACAAAGTCAAATAGATTATTAAAAAAAAATATTTATTATTTTCTCTTCACAGTCTTTATGTATTTTAGCCATCTCGGAGAGGTATTACGTTTAAATATATTCATCATTAGTGAAGGTCTGTGTGTGTGTAGAAATGAGAGGAGAATTGGCTTGAAGTCTTCAAAAGGAAATTGAGTAGGATCCTGCAATCCTGACCTGTTTCCCTTTCCAACAGCAATGAGCTGAATCAGAAGGGAACTAATGAATTCTGGTCGATTTCCTTCAGTGCACCAAAGCTCTTTAAACACATACTGAAGAAGGGAAATGAAGTAGGATTAGTCCATTTCCCTTTGAAGCCAGCTGTGTGTTCACAGTGCAAGTACTGGAACATTATTTCACTTGCCACTTTCTGGCTGTAAGCCAAAGTATAGTATCATCTTGAACTGATGCAAGATCTGAAAATGTGTAGAGAAACACATAGACTGTGTCTGGACAGTGAATAAGAAATTGGTATCTGTATGGTAAATTGTCTTCTGTTCTTACTCTTCATTTCTTTACTTGTTTGTCAAGGCATCACCTAAATTCGCTCCCCCCCCTTTTTTTTTTTTCATTAGCTTTACCATGGCCACAAGTAGTTCTGGGGCCATATTTTCCCTTTGAGATTGACTTGAAATGGAAGTGTGAATTTCTAGTGTAATGTTAAGACTTTTTTTTTTGATTCTTTAGATCTATTAAGTTGTGCTTTTAAGGGGAAAAATGTCGTATGTGTTTCATCATATACAGAGTGTGTTTGGGGAGGAAGGATGTTTGAGGAGTTGTACAATGCTGAAAGTTGTGTATGTATGACTCATGCAAGTACTAACTATTGTTCTGCCTGTATATAGCACCTTTCTTTCCACAGGGTCTCAAAACATTTTGTAAATAATGAGGTGACTGCTTAGCATGTGAAACTCTCAGGAACTGAAATATCCTTTTGCTCCAAAAAGATGAGATGTTGCCGCTCTAGAACTGTGGCTACCACACAGATGAACCGTTCTGATCTTTTGTCTAGGAGATATGCAAAAGATCAGAAAAATATAGGCAGATCTGAAGTTTCCGTGTTTTGACACGCCACTGTGTTTTTTACCCATTCAATTACAGTATATTTCTGAAGGCATAAACTAAGATGACAAATGTGCTGCCCTAGTGCTGAAGGAGGCATTTACTGGTAGGACTGTCAGCTGGAGGTTATAGGGGTTTTTAGCTTCTGTTAATGTAGCTATGCTAGCAGAAATCTGTAGTGTAGTGCTGACTCTAGGGATCAGTGGATGATAATTCTTGGATACCCTTAAAGTAGATGCACACTAACAAAATCAGGGTTTTGTAGATTAGGACTGGGATTTCAGACTTGGTCCAGGAGTGAGGAGAGGATGGGAGAATGCCCACAGCACCAGAGCAATATTGGATACTGTCAGGCTGCATACAGTGCAGCTTCTCTCTGAGGTTGATGTTTGCTTGCAGGTTGAGTGAACTGCTGAGATGGTACCAGAACTGACAAAAGGCAACTAATGGAAACATCTCTTGTATTAAAAACATGCTAACAATAAATTTAAGACAGCTAGCAATAAATATAAGGAAACTTGCTTCTTACTCTGACTGATGTTTTTGATAAGGCTGTCTTTAACAGACAGTGAAGTATTGTGAATGCAGAGCTGAGTTCAAACCACAAAATCTGAATCTGTATGGGTCTGCCTTTTGAGAAGATTAAGCAGTCCAAAACTAAATCCATGGATAAAGCAGTGATTTTTCTTCAGACTATGGAAAAACCAAAGGAATTTCTTAGTTTGCCATTCTTTGTTCTCTGGAAGGCACAGTGAAAGGAGAGAAAATAAGAAAGTCTATGCCTGCATTCCAAAACAGGCCCTTAAAAAAAAAATCCAAACACCCAGGCAATAGAGTCAGGTAGGAAAAGATGAATGGCCTTGAGAATTTACATGCAAAACTGCCCTTATGGGAGAGCTACAGGAAAGCTTAACAGATCTCCCTAAGCACTGTTAGTTCAGCCAAAAGCTAACAGAAAATTGTCAGTATTCTTCAAAGCTCAGTGAACAGTCCCAAACGTATGCATGCAGATTAGACATGCATGACTTCTGGGGGCCCCAAGATGGAAGGGGATGCGCCCGATCAGGAGAACGGGGAAAAAAACAAACAACAAAAAAGTGCAGATAATTCAGTACTCCCTAACCCTCTACTCTGGAGATGTTCCCTTTTGTATCTAACACAACAGAGGTAGAAATTAGGCCACAGCATCACTGGAGCAGACGGGCACGCTCTGTCTGAGCAGCAGCAGCATGTGCTTCTTTTCAGGGAGTTGCCTGGCAACGGAATGCTGTCCGCCTGAGTAACTGCAGGAGCCCATTGAAACCCACCGGCAGGCAGAGGAGGAAGAGAAAGGAAGAAAGAAAAGAGGAGGGGGAAGAGTGAGCTCACCAGTTTAGAAATTCTGGCAGCAAAGCCAGAACACTAAGAATGAAAGAGAGAATAAAACTAGGAAAGGGGGAGAAAAACTTCTGCTATTCAAGAGTAAAACTCTTCAGAGATAGCTAGTTTTATTTCAGACATGTCAGAGAAGGATCTGATTTCACTGATTTTATGGAACATGTGAGGATGGTCACACCCCAAAAATACATTACTTCTGATGTGTAGGATATGCAAGCTTCTGAAAAACAAAACATGATTGTAGGAAGCTGAAGAAACAGGCACAACCTTACTGCAAGTGATGAGAGACATCTTCCAATGCAGCTACTTCCCTTGTATTCGAAGTCCAGATGACTGGGCTTTCAGGCCAGTAAACTCAACTGCTATTAGCCCAGCAGGACAGGACATGTGAGCTCCTATAATGACGTTATTAAATGCTGTGCTGGGAACTGAATCTATTATAGTGACCAACAATTAGATTGTATCGTTGTGCCAAATGACTAATTTCTATTAGTGTGGGAATTAGTTAAATATCACTTCATCTGGGGCTTTAAAGAACCTGAGAGGGTCAAGTGTTTAACTCTCACTGAATTTGAATTGGACATCTCCCAGGGAAAGTTAGTGAACAGATGCCAAGGGAGACTTACGATTTCCAAAGGAGCTTAAATTTATTGTTGATTGCCCAACTCTCCTTTCCCTCTCATTTATAGATATGGAGTAGTCATTTTTTACATACAGAAATACTTATCAGCAATTTCAGTTATTAATGATTTGGGCATCTGGAGCCCTTGCTTTTATGGAACAAGCTTTCAAATGTTTCCAACTAAATCCTCCTGTCAGAGTTGCTAGGTAAATAGTTGTGAAGATGGATATCTTCACCACTTTAAGAGTTAGCAGCTCACTTAACTAAATGGTTAATTCCCTCAGAAGTCAAGATCAGATTCAGAAATAAGCACTGAAGCAGCCTTCACTGGAGGCTATTGCATGATGCTTTCTTAGGAAAAACTTGAACCCTGGAGAAAATACCAGAATTAGTTAAATATCCAAGCAGTGTTAAATCAGACCAATAGTCCACCTGAATAATAGAATCATAGAATCCTAGAATATCAGGGGCTGGAAGGGACCTTGAAAGATCATCTGGTCCAGCCCCTCTGCCAGAGCAGGATCACCTAGAGGAGATCACACAAGAATGCATCCAGATGATTCTTGAATATATTCAGAGAGGGAGACTCCACAACCTGGTTCTAGTGCTCTGTCACCCTCACAGTGAAAAAATTCTTCCTTAGGTTCATCTGATATGAAGCCAGTTTTTGACACGTTGCCAGAAGCACAAGGAAGTATATTATGAATAATTTTGAGAAGCATTGCCTGTAAACAGAATCTCTTTCCAACCATAATCTATTGATGATAGGATTATTCTTTTTAATTTAAAGGTTAAAACAAACATATGTCAGTATGATTGGTCCTTATAAGAGCTTTAGAAAAGATGTAAATACCTGCAGACAAATGCATCCCTTATACACTGGAATTAACTTTTCTGCAGAAAACAGTTTCACTGGTGCATTCTCACAGGAGCTCTGTTCACCTTCACTCTTCTTTGGTTTTCCTCTAAGTATGTATAGGAATCCAGCTAATTGCATGAATATGCTTAATATATTCAAATTAATTGGAAAGTCATTATTGCATGTGAGACTGATGAGATGTTGAAGACTGAACATACCCTCCAACAGTAGGGATCTGCTGTCATCCTGTCCTGTCATGTGAAGGCCACTGTTCTGCAGCAGCCAACCACTTCTGAATTTCAAGAATGACTCTGACAAACTCAGGTGGAAGCAGCATGGATCTTTTCTCAGATACATAATTGGTTGGTGGTTTATGGTGACAGTAGAGATTAGGAAGCTCTCTTTGCAAAAGAGACCACCCAAAGAATGGGGAATGATAATTCTATTATATCTGAAAAATCCTGTCATATGAGGTAACAAACCCAGACAATTACAGGGTTTTGCATTATGTGGCTTGAAAAGAAGCTATAATAAGATGAAATGTAGATAAAAGAAATGTAGATAAAAGAAATAATTTTGTTTCCTTTCAAAACCAAAATGTAAATTACTGAGGTTTTGTTGTCCTTTATTGACTGTTGTGATCTTTTTACAAACAAGCTAGAATGCCTGGGGAGAACCAACTATCCAGGTAATGGGTGGTTGTGACAGTTACAGCTGTAGCTCACAGAGCACTGGAAGAAGCAAATATTTTGGGATCAAACATTCTACATGCTGTCCTTGTGACATTCATACTTTAATTCCAAAGTGCAGTCTTCTGGGGTACTTTTTAGATTCTCTGTTGCTGCTGTCATCAAGCATATCATTCCCATTATTCTCAGTTCACTGGGTTGTGCAAGAAACAATTTTTCTCCCAAAGCCCAGGAAATGAGTCACGTTGATTGTCCATCAGAGAATCCAACTGAAGTTTAGGTTTGTATCTGACTGAAAGAGAATTTTCTGTAATCAAAAACTGTATATCTATTCTGTGTCTGAAAGCAGGATCAGAAATTCCCAGGTTTTTCAACCATTCTGATACAATAAGACTAGGCTCAGTCTTTGCTTTTCTCTTATCAGATCTGCCATATTCTACAATACAACAAACGCCCACACAAAAAACAATGTTAAAACAAGGTTAAGGTGAGGACAACTGCTCACAAAGAAAGGAAGTTCTGAAATACTGTTTTCATTAAAATCTTCACTCAACAAGCAGAATGTTATCAAAAGATGAAGGGTCTGTGGCTGAGGAATGAAAGTATCCTGAATTTTTTATTATTTTGGTATGATATTTATTGTATAAAATGATTCCTCTGTGATCTGCTTCAGCTTGATAATCCACTGTCAAAATGAATGAAAAGTTACTGCAGTTGTGATACTGCTGTATTTTTTAATGCATCAGTATGTTTTTCTTTGATGTTTAGAGACAACATTCAAAGTTGAGAGCCTATGTTCAATTCTGAAATTCTCTACCAGAGCCTATGTTCAATTCTGAAATTCTCTACGATTTGCAAACCTCTTCTGACCACCTTGTTGTGTATTTTAAGCTCTGAAATGCCAGACTGAGTACCTGATTTGAAGACTTCAGTTGTCAATTGTTAGTCTAACTTTTACAGACCAACATTGAGCTATTTAGTTTTGTCCAGGCATGGATTTCCAAGCACATTTACTCAATTTCACTCAGAGATCACAAAAAATGTCTTTGATGCAAATCTCATTTGCTTTGATGGAGGTTTCAATAGATTCCACAAATACGATTTGACACCAATATATTTTTTTCTTTATTGACTCCCTTTTATGCTTGCCTTCATTTTGTCATAGTATCATTCCTACACAGCATTTAAAAGTCACCTAGGGTAATTCCCGGAGTTTCATGCTGTTTTGACTGAGATGGAAAGCCACAGTGTATTTGAACTGCTGTAACATATTCTAGTGGCAAAATATTATCAGAAATGTAAATAATAATTTTCAGCATATCTTTTCCTATGGTATTTGCTGTCAAGAGACAGAATTTAAAAATTAATTTAGTCAGCCAGTATGTTGGAATGATAAAATTGCATCAACTGGTAATCACAGAATCACAGAAAGGCTTAAGTTGGAAGGGACCATAGAGATCTTCTATTCCAATCTTCCCACCATGGGCATAGAAGCCTCTCAACTAGATTTGAGTACTCAAGTTCTCATCCAGCCTGGCCCAGAACACCCCCAGAGAGGAGGGATCTGAATCCTTCCTGGGCAAACTGTTTCAAAGTCTCACTGCTCTTGTACTGAAGAACTTCTTCCTAAGATCCAGCCTAAACCTATTCTCCCTCAGCTTGAAACCATTTCACCTTGTTATTGTTAGACTCTCTCCAGCCTTCTTGTAGGACACCTTTAGGTATTGGAAGGTGGCTATAAGGTCCCCACAGAGTCTTCTCTTCTGTAGGCTGGACAACCTTGGCTCCCTCAGCCTACCCTCATAAGAGAGGTGTTCCAACCCTTCGATCATAGAATCATAGAATGGTTTAGGTTGGAAGGGACCTCAAAAATCATCCAGTCCAAATCTTCTGCCATAGACAGGGACACCTTCCACTATAACAGGTTGCTTACTGGAAGGCCACTGTAAGGTTTCCTCGAAGCCTTCTTTTATCCAGGCTGAAGAGCTCCAACTCTCGTAGCCTGTCCTCATAGCAGAGGTGCTCCAGCCCTCTGATCATTTTCATGGCCCTCCTCTGGACTCACTCCAACAGTTCAATGTCCTTCTTGTGTTGGGGCTCCAGAACTGTACACAGTATTCCTCTGGACTCACTCCAACAGCTCTATATCCTTCTTATGATGGATTAGAAGTATGTCAATATGATAAGAAGTATGTCAAGCAAAAGTTTGCTAATTCTGATAATGAGGTTGTATGGAATTACTGGATGAGGGCAACTGTGATGGCAATGCCATCATCAAAAAGTCACACCTTGTGCAAATATTCTAAGTCTTCAAATGAACAGTGAACAAAACTATGAGTTCTGCACTGAGCTATCTGATCAGTGTAAGATCTTTCTTCAGAAGGTTCACATATACAGGAGTCAAGCTATTAACTGTATTAAAACAATTTCTGAGTATTTTCTTGCAACTGTCCCTCTTGGATGGTTTTATTCTGGAATAAGAATGTTCATGTATAGAAGGTTTGGAGTTTTAGAAATTTTTAAGTAACTGTTCTACATTGAATGTAGATTGTATCTTATTTGTATGAGCAAGTTTAGGCAAGTCCTTAGCTTTTATCAAGATGCCATTCTGACATATGGAGGGTTTTATGGTGAGTTGCTATGGAAAGCTTTGGTACAAGGGAGAATATATTCAGTTTAAAAATTCCTTTAAAAAGTCTGAGGTTGCATGTACGTTTGCAGTCTTGTACACAAGATACTGTTGCTGTGAGGAGTTCTGTATTCTCATTTTACTTGTTCATCCTTTTTTTCCTGTTTGTTTCTGTTTCTTTCTCTTTCTGCCTCCATTTTAATCCCCCCCCCCCCCCCCCCCCCCCCCCCCCCCCCCCCGTGTTAGACAATAAAATCAGTGAATTATGAGGAGGAAAAAAAGTAAGAAATTAGCAGATTTTTGGTCATAGAGACCATTTTAGCTATCCTGGATTGGGATGTGCTTCTTTAAATGAATGTAATCAGCTGTCAAGACGTAACAATTGTCAGATTAAGAACGAATCTGGTTTCATTTATTCTGCACATAAGTACAGATTCTCTGTTGTCTAAGTTGTCATAGCTAATGACTTGTTGAACTGTGATATATTGCTCCAGGTGGGGAGTGGCTGGTGTAAGAGTATTGGTAGATCAATAGCTCACTTTTTCTTCCATTTTGTCATTTTTCTCCCCCTAGTTTTTCCTTGATTTTTGTGTCCTGTGTTTTCCTCTGTCTGTTCTCAGCTGTGTGGCTATTTAGGGAACAAACAGAGCGTTTGTATAGTTGTTGAGTATAATACATGTTTTCACATTTAGTTTGGTATAAAATTTACATATGTTTGGCAGTGCTGCATCAAATGGGAATAAATCCTAAGGAGGTGCCCCGTACTTAACCCAGTGTCTTGTGTTATCCAAAGAATAACTTCAAAGCTGATTATTTTACCAAGAGGCACCACACAGGGCAGCCCTTTGATTTCCTTTTTTTTTTTTTTTTACTGCTCACAAGCTCTGATAAAACAAATTAAAATAAAATTTCTCAAAGACTTCTTCTTTATATTTTCAGTTGCCCCAATAAAAGAGATCACCTCCACATTTTTTGGGTGTGCTATAAAATGTTTTTCTGTTGAGCTGGTGTGATTACCATTTGCACATTCCTTAGTTTAAAGGGAAAAAAAGAAAGCTTTATAACATGAAGCCTGTATTACACAGCCCTGTCATTGTGTTTAATGTGATTCAGTACTGCAGCTGTTTATTCCCTTTTTTCTTTGCGCCGACAACAATTTAAGATGATTTTGGCTGAAGTGAAATCGTGTTCCTGTTATTCACCTATGTTATATAAATCCCACCATATTTGAAAGTGTCATCAGCTCAGCAAATGTTTGAAATTGTACTGAGAGTTTAATAAATATGAGCAGATGGGTCCCTAGTTTCAATGCCTGTAGTGAAAGATGTGTACTGCCCAGAACCTGCCTTTAAATAATGACTTTACCATATGTTGTTGTAAAGAAACACATTAAGGTTAGGGAAACTTAAAAAAAAATACTTTCTATCTTTAAACCTCTCATTTTTAAAATCACCAAAGTTTTCTCAAAACATACAAGGAGTTATTTGAATCAAACACTTTATAGTGCCAATGAGCATTTAACCTGGTATGTACTAAACAGCTACGTGGATAATCGAGGCGGACTTAGAAAATTGCTAATGCTGTATCAAATTGTATGTTGGCGAGTCATTTAACTGGGCTGTCCTGCAGTTTTGTTTGATATGTGAGAACATAGCCATCTCACACTGTTTTTATTATGAATGCAGGAAGTAATGGTTATTAGGGCCTGGGAATCCTGTTAAAACACGCACTTGAATTAACATGTTACCATCAGCAGTAGGCTTGCTTTGTTAGCATTGGAAAGAGCTTTAAGTATTCAAATATTAGAAGTATTAAAAAAGGGAAAAGATATAGTAAAAAAAAGTCTTCAAAAGTGAAGTAAAAGATTAAGTCAACAACCTATCTTTTAATGCGTTAGAAGTAATGAAACACTTGACATGAGATCTCTCTTAATTTACAATGGTTGGAATCAACAATTAAGAGAACACTGAGTCAAGGCTTGTATGAAGCAGTAATATCTTTTACTAGACAAATGACTTAGATGTAATAAAAGCTGGACTTTCTGAGGTATAAGCTCTTATTTCATATATGCTCTTATTTTGACTTGAAGTAAAGCAACTACTGAATATATTGTTTTGTCTAGTGAAAATATTCGCTATCCCTATACAGTTTGCATCATTTATATGCATAAACTGTCATGGTGGCAGCATCATTGCTACTAGAAATGTATTTGTGAAAAGAACTTTTTTTGTTTCCTTGGCTGGTTAGCCTCCATTCTGCTTCACAAAGTGATTCTTGTGCTTTCTGGGTGGGATCTCTGATACATAAAGAGTGCAGAGCCAGTAATAGTGCCACATACTGTGCAATCCCAGTTAGAAGTGGCATGCTTTGAGACAGAGATCCTCTGATGCAACTTGTCTGGAATCACCGTCAGATTCCATTAGATACGTTCCAGATTTGTGATCACAGTGTTTGCTAGAGGCTGTTCCTGAAGACTCTTTCTGTAGTCTACAGATGAACGTTTGTCTCCTGATAACTTGATATAGTTGTAAGCCATAGTATGGGAAAAAAAGACTGATTGTAAATTAATATTCAGTATTTTGAACCCTGCTCTGATGTCCTTAATAAGTTCCTAAGTTTAATTTCTGTATGTATCTAAGATATGTGGTAACATTAATGGTCCACCCTGGCAGTGTTTTCAGAGGAAAAATTGACTCCTGCGAAATGAGCTGTTG
The DNA here is from genome assembly GCA_013400475.1 of Tricholaema leucomelas. Classification (NCBI taxonomy): domain Eukaryota; kingdom Metazoa; phylum Chordata; class Aves; order Piciformes; family Lybiidae; genus Tricholaema lacrymosa; species Tricholaema leucomelas. The sequence continues at coordinate 513,676 of WAAF01019237.1, forward strand.
TGTTGGATCATTAAGTCTGGTGGGAACATGCTCTCTGCCCAGTTTTTGCATTCTGGCTAACTAGCTAGGGGTACTGTAGATTTTGTCATGGCTATTAAAGCACTGTAACTCTCTAGTATAGATACAGTTATTCTTCTGCAATACATAATATATGTGACTTTTGAACTGCAGGTGAAAGTTTTTCTAAGATGCAGGTAATAATTAGGTCATGGGATAATGCATGTTTAAGGGTGTGATAATGTGATAAAACATATGGATGCTCCAAGCAGTAGTTAGTAGTAGTGCTGCAGTTACAGTAATCTGAGAGTGCAGAAGTAGCAAGTAAGGCTTCTAGGAAGAGGTAAATTTTATTATATCAGTTTCAGCTGGAGAAACCAATACACTTTTGAGAATATGACATGGAAAGAGACATAAAGTAGAAGCAGCAAATGTCAAACTGTATTCTGCTTGAGAAAACACCTTTAATAATTTAAATTGCTTAATTATGTTAAACACTTTGAAGGAAGAAAGGTGACAAGTGCTGCTGTGGCACAGGGAAAGATGGAAAAGTCATTAATCACTGGGAGACTGTAGGATGATGATGGAAAACTACAACAAAGGGAAAGTTGAAGTGACTACTGAAATGAAGAAACCTAATATATCAAGATAGAGTTTAGTATAAACAAAACCACAGCTATGGTCTTCCAGAGTATTCTTGTGAATGTTAGTAATTCTTTGTGAGTTTCTGTCACGACAGAATTTCTCCACTGGCATCCTTGCCAGGCTGTGATTTACTATCTTTAATGTAATTGTCTTCACATTTATATTTAAAGTATGTAGGTTCATTCTTTGTTCTCTCATTTCCTTAATGTTTTTTTTCTCTTTAGGTGTGACACACCTTGATCTTTTATTTGGTGAGAGAATCAAAGCAGCCCAGACAGATTGCAAAGCATTGTCTCTAATCAACTGAAAGTAGATAACTCTGTAGTTTGAAAGTGAAGCCCAACAGCATTTCCAATGAAAACAAATCTTATTAAGCATAACTATTTTTTCCATTTATCTTGCCTTGTTTTCCATTTCCTTGCAAATTGCTATTTCTTCCTTCTTCTTTTGTAGTTCTAACAAACCAAAATGAAACTAAATGTGCTTTGATTGTATTTACAACATCATCCAAAAAATTCCGTGACTCTCATATCATGTGGAAGGTACATGCTCTGTTTTTGTAAAGACAGTTATGTGAACTTTGTAAAGTGTTTGTTGCTTGGTATTATCAATACTTTTTCCTCCATAACAAATTTGTCTGAAATACTTTCAAAGGAAGCTATCTTAAAAAATTTCAGAAGACATGATAGTAGTCCTATTGAAGTGTTTCTTGTGACTATAGTATTCTCAAACAAGTGTTGATTATTAAATACCTTTGTTAGTGAACACATTTTATTTTCAGTAATGTTGAATGTAGACAAATGTTTACAAAGCTTTTCTTTTTGCCTGTGAAGTGTCCTACCAAGATGGAAAATCATTCTGCTGTGAAGCAGAGAACAGGACCTATGATTACTTCTTACTGCCAAAATCACACTGAAAACCTGTTCCTAAGAAATTGTATCTCACATTGCTAATACTGACAAAATGTAATGACAAATATTGGTCTGATTTGCCAATATATATCCTAACAAAGAACTAGTTGGACTTGATGATCTATGAGGTCTCTTCCAACCTTGGTGATACTGTGATACAGTAACCAAATAGCTGAATTAATTTTCAAAGTGACACTTCTAGTCATTCATGAATGCTGGCATTTGCACACAGCATACTTCACAGTATCACAGTATCACCAAGGTTGGAAGAGACCTCACAGATCATCACGTCCAACCCTTTACCACAGAGCTCAAGGCTAGACCAAGCCCAGAAATGTGTGTGTTCTAACCACACCTGTGCCTGCAAAATTGATTTAATATGTAAATATGCAAGTAGATAATTTGAAAAGACAATTGCTTCTGAGTACTTCTAATATCAGCAGGAGGTAAGGAAAGTAAGAACTATGCAGTGTTAATTCAATAGGCATTTCTGTGAACCTGAAAGTGTTGTATATTTAATTGACTTGTAATATTGCATAGTGAATGGACTTGGTTTACAGTAGGCATTCAGGGGTGGAAAGCTAAGATTCTTGTGTGCATGTTTAAAAAATTTCTTCTAAACAAAGTGGACTTAAAAACTTCCAGGGATGGGGCTTCCACCACCTCCCTGGGCACCCTGTTCCAGTGTCTCACCACCTTTATGGTGAATAACTTTTTCATAACATCTGATCTAAATCTGCCTACTTCTAGTTTTGCTCCATTCCTTCTAGTCCTATCACTACCCAACATCCTAAAATGTCCCTCACCAGCTTTCTTATAGGCCCCCTTCAGATATTGGAAGGCCACAATAAGGTCTCTTTGGAGCCTTCTCTTCATCACACTGAACAACCCCAACTCTCTCAGCCTGTCCTCGCAGAATAGGTGCTCCAGTCCTTATCATCCTTGTGGCCCTGTATTTCCTGTATTTCCACTTGCTCTCATCAAGAAACTAAACTAAACACTAACCCAAATGGCAGTCCTAAATAATGCATTTTCAGAAAGGAATAATTAATTTATTTTTCCTACATTGTCTTGTATAATACTGGATTTTGAGCATAAAATTACTTTTTCCTTATGTAGAAGAGTTTGACCTTTTGAGGAAAAATCTGAAAAATTCTCTGCAGAAATATTTTTTGGTCAGCTGCCACTGAATAATATCAACTTTTCAAGTGACTGCTGTAAAATACTTTTTATGAGATAGATGCTACTGACCTACATAGTAGGTTTCACTTTTAACATTGATACTAGCCTCACCTCTGTCAGTGTTTCTAGGGCATAGGTGGCTAAGGGTAATGAGTGTCTTAAGATTTGGATGTCCTATCAGTTAATTTTATTTTGAATAATTACTTGCTCTGGACATCTGGCATGATTACTTCTATCATATTGCTTTTGTCTCTATTTCCAGGAGACATCTGCCCTACAGACATTGTTTTCCTTGCCAAAAATGTCTAGAAGACATGAGTTAGTTTCAGCTAGGGAACAGACTATAGACAAAATCTTAGTGAGCACAAAGCAGTTTGTGGTTTCCATAGTGTTTTTAGTTAATTATATTTGACCTGTTTGTTTAGCTAAAAATATAAATTGTGTCATTTTCACTAAGATTTCTCTCAAACTAAAATAGTGCTCATTTTTCATAATTCCCTATCAGCTGCATGTTTTGCCAAGTGCAACTCATCACTGGGTCATAGTGTCCGAAAGATACTGCGAAACAACAAGAACTCTTCCCTAACATTGGCAAAAGGCCATTGTCACAAGGATGTTGAAGAAGACTTCAAATATGAATACTGCTAATAAATTGTATTCCTTCGCTGGCTAGATACTGACCAGCTGATGATTATTTACACAACAATTCCTTCTTTCTGTTCCATAGAATGCTAGTATACTGATGAATTTAAAAGTTGTGTTAAACAAACTATTGTCTTATTGATTCTGCTTATATTTTATTTTTTTTCCTTTTACTATCTACTGCAAAAAGAAACAAACTCAAATAACATGGTGCTAATTACATGGCATTATAACCCCAGTTTTGAAGTTAGATAAATGTGAGTCTCTTCACAGTTCTAAATTAGTGACTGATACAGACATTCAGACATGAAATCTCTGCCTATTAGCAATATGCAATATTCCTTCCTCAATGTGGATGTTCACTTGGCTGGAAGAATTTGCCAAAAGAAGAAAATCTCATTGTATTTTCACATATCAAATTTACCAGACTGTGTCTAGTTACGTGATGCTTGACTGTCAGTGCAATAACTGCTTGGGTAATCTTTTCCAACAGCAAATTAAAAAAGGAAAAAAACAGCAATACTGGGATTTTTTTTTTTACCTATTATGTTTGCTGTGACAGAGATGTTTAAGGATGTTTCCCTTTTAGGCATTTTCAGTTGTTTCCTTTTTTCTTTCTTCTTCTTTTTTTTTTTTTTTCCCTAATTGCAGCTTTGTGCTAAAATAATTATTTTTTTAACTTCCCCATTTTTTCCTACCCAATCAGAATTTTCCATGCCACATGGCTTTTACTAGGACAACCACTTGAGAGTTAAAATTCTACAGAATACCTTGACAGAATTTTGAAAGAGTACTTTTATAGTCTGATCTTGAAATGTTGTAGCTTGTTGCACTGTCTCACTTGAGATGCTTAAAATATAGCCCACTTTTCCACTAGATTTACTTGAATGTTGCTTACAGCTGTTGCCTTCAGACTAGACCTTCCAAACAAAGTAGGTGCTTGTGTAATCTGGGAACCACAGATTGTCTCCTCTTTTATGTCAGAGAAAAAGCGTATTTGTTTTCTAGTGTTGCAAGAAGAAATGAGACTAGAGAGATACCTCAAACTTTGGAGTGTTTTTGTTGTCAGATTCAAGCTCAGGATGATGATGGTAATCACTGATGATGATGACGACACCATTATATCAAAGTGTGAGCTCCCTTTTCTCTCTTCATCTTATTTTGTTTCCACAATATAATCCATGCCATATGAAATTTCTTTGTTTCATTGTAACCTAGCACCACTGTACAGGATTGCGCAGTTCAATCTTCCTGTTACTTCGAGGGTCAATGTCAAAGTTTCTTGAAGTGGCCATTGCTCATACTAAGTTATTTTCAATCTTTATCTTAGTAGCTGGCAGGTAAAACATTTTACAAACTCCACAGTTTGCATTTCTTAACTCTTTAAGACTCACTGTCAACATATAACAGTCTCCTCTGAAGTGTAGACCATGATGTATACGTAACAACCCATCTTGATTTTATTTCCACCAGATTCTATGTGCCCGGAATCAATTCCAAATGCTAGAATCTATCCTTCAAAAGATGGAGGTTTGTTTCATGTTGCAGACCTACTTGGCTTCGGAAACCATTTTTTTCCCTTGGAAGTTTTCATTCCAAGCATATAAATATGGCTTTGGACGGTGCACTTCCAGTGGATATGATGAACACAAAGTCTGTAGGAGCTACTACACCTTTCGCAGGTAGTGGAAAAACCCACACAGTGTCAGCAAGGGAGTCTTTGGTGACTGACTAGGTCATAAGTTTTGTACACTTTTCTTGACTGTGGCATTTGGACAGTCTATGACAGAGGGTCTGTCCAAGGATAGCAGTCTATGTACAGACTCATGACATTTGTAATAGTTTTCTCCTTTTCACCAGGAGTTGCAACAGTAACAACAGGTATTACCATTGATGCATTTTGCATCACCATACAAAAATAGTGTGGGATCCCTTTTTCTCTGCCCATAAATGTTCTGACATTGAAACTGGTTTGTTTAGGTTGCCTGGACTGTTCTCTACCTCTCAAGAATCACAGATATGTTATTCCTGTACAGCCTGTGTTGCTGAAGTCAGAAATGAGAGCTACAGAGCAATTCTCAGAGTCTTCTTCCAGGATTTGTGGGTACCTTAAAAGTAATCTCCTTCCCTTTGAGACCTAGAAGAAAAAAAACACTCTTTCTTTGATGGACTTAGGCTGTCTTCATTTTCTTATTATTCGTATTTCAGCTGCTAAGGGAGAATTTGTTTTCATATCTTCAGCTCTGCTTGGTGGTCATGTGAAAGATAAAGTACAATGCAAACAAGGTAATTACAGTAAGCTATGGCTGACTGAAGCTGTTCTTTTCCTGAATTTGTTCCAGCCCTTAGAGGAGCCATGCAAACCCTTGTCTTTGTTTCCAGACTTGCTTTCACATCATCTCCACCTGCATGTGAAGGCTAGATGCCAATTGTTTCTAAATCTAGTGCATACTGGTTCTTCTCTGGTAGGACCTAGACTCCTTCCAGCCTTTAGGAAGGATATCTGATGTACATATACATTCCAGAGGACTGTGTTCTCAGTATGGATTTTAGCCAGGTTCCAGTCTCAGCTAAAAATTCTAGTCTGCATAATAATGGATTATTACTCCAGTAGCTTGTTAACTGCCCAGATTTTTCTGCTGTGTTTCTTCCTAAAGAGAAATAATTTGTGTTCTTCCTTCCTGTAATCTCTGTAAGTAATTTCTCTTAATTCCTAACATTTCAGTTGTGCATTCCCCATTGAATATATTAAAATAATATGGATTTATTTATATCCTTCAATGGGAAAGCTGTTTGAGCCACAAGCTTGTTGACTTCTTTTTATAAACAGTAATGTTAATTATGCCTTTTACTTCTTCCAAAAATAACAGTAGAACTTTAAGACATGTTCCTTCCTACTCAGTCTTTTATCCTGGAAGAATGTCTTGAAATTCCTCACCTGTTAAGTCAAAATATTTTGCCTCATCTTATTCCAGATAGTGTACTCTTGAAAAGCTGAGGGACGGCTTCCTGCTGTAGATTTTGAAAGCTACATTTTTTTTTTAAAACAGACATATAATTGCCATATATTGGTGCCCTTTTAATACACTTGCTGAAAGCACCTGAGGGGTGGAGAGTACAATTCATACTTTTGTGCTTCTGTGTGTTTAGAAAGCTGTTATTAATTCAACTAAATCCTTCTGATATTATGGAAATAAAAAAGGACCTCACTATTTTAATACCTAGTGTTTATACAAACAATTTGAAGAAGTGTTTAGACAGTAGATGTAGAAGGGGAAAAAAAAATCCACTTACTAGAGGCAGAGTTCTGGAGACCACATTCATAGACATGTTGACTTGCTTGCTTACATATAGGCAAGCTTGTTTTTCCTTTGCTTTCTCTCACTTGCATAACGTCTTGCTGTATTAAAAAATATAATAAACAGAAGAATATGATAATGTCCTTAGCGCTTCTAAGTGCACTAATTACTTGTGATAAGGTGTCAGTTTTGACTTTTGTATACAAACCAGCTGATTAAAGATGTTTCCCTTTTCCATCTGTATGCTAACATTTTCAGTTTTCACACTTACAAGTGTAACTGATTGTTTCTAACACTTTGATCACAAACTCCAAACAGCATCTCCATAAGTTTTGTTGCTTTGTTTTAGTTTTTGTTGTTGTGGTTTTGGTTTTGGGTTTGTTTGTTTTTTCTTAATAGGAAGAACTGTAAGAATAATTAGATGTTTTCATGATGCTTGAAGTAAATATTTATGAGATAAGTATTATGCACTTGTCACGACTGAGGTCTGCAATACATTTTCTCCTGGGGCAAAATGTCTTCAGTCTCTATCTCCTTTCTTGACAATATTCTTAATGTTATACTTCATTTTTACTTACAGAACCAAAACACTGGAATTTATCTTCTCATACCAGTCTTTTCATACTAGGCTTCCCTTCTTGGTGAACAGCTGGCCAGTCATCATCCCTGTGCTTTTAGCTATGGACACTGCATACTCCCACAGTCTGTAGTTGGTTTGGTCTCAGCTGTGATAACTACTTAATCTTAGGCATTTGCATATTCCTAAATTGTTGAGAATACATTTTTAGAAATGACTGGTGATTGGGATGCATATCCAGACATTTCTTTTAGAGGCACTGAAATTCCTAGTGCTGAAATTGAGACTCAATTACTGACTCTGAAGAGTTTAAATAAGTCCAAATAAAGAAAAAAAAAAGCTGACTTCTATTGTCCAAAGCAGGAGGGTAGCAATGATGTCAGTCTCACTACAAAAATGCTTTCCTGCCATCAATTCTGGCTTCACTGGCTTTCCATCCAGTACCAAATCTGAAGCAGAATCATCTTCCTTCTTTCTGTGCTTTCTCATGAAATAGCTTCTACCCCTGAACACACAAACACAGTCTCTACATTGCTAACTTTTTTTCCCCCCTCCCCAGCTATTTAAAATAAAGCCTCACTGGTTTAATGAAACTTTCTGCTTCTGGAGTTACAATATTGTACAATACATTTTCAATACCTTTCTGTCTTCTAGTAAATTACTTTTTCTCTTGATGGTTCCTACAAAATGCTGGGTGTCCAAGTCTGTACTGTGTAAAAATTCAGACATTCTGCTGATTTCAGTAAGACTTTTCAAATGCTCAAGGGTGAATATAGGAACAACTTAATTGGGTCAGACCAAAAGTTCATTTAAATCAGAGACTTGTCATCTTCACACTGACCAGCATCAGAGCACAGGAAGGAGTAAGAAGACAGGAAGTATACAGTTATATTTACCCAAAATGCTCTCCCAGCCTCCAGTGTTTTTTCAGAGCAGGAACTTCTTAAGTCAAATAAAGCCTCTTTGCATTTAATTCTATACACTGGATTTTCTTCCTTTAATTTAGTGATAACAGTTTTAGTATACATATAAACTTCAAACATCTTTTAGTTCTACAAATTAACTATTAGTATGAAGCAATGCCTCCTGGTGTTGGTGTTGAACCTGATGCCCATAGTTTTCATGTCAGTGTACTCTCTCTCATCTGTTTATCTTCTTCATAATGTAAAACCTGACTAGTCTATCTGTTTACCTATCTGGATGCTGTAGATTCCTGCATATGTTTTTGTTCCTTATATAGAATCCATTCCACGCCTGTGGTGCACATAAAAATTTGTTAATGATGAATAGGAATTATGATGTTGGCATCTTGCTAGACTGACCAGCCAAATAAATATAACCCATTAATTGATTAGGTGGATGAATCCTCATAGACAAATAATATTTCTGGATTCCAAATGAATTATCTATCTTTATCTGAATCCTTAAACTTTTGGTCATATTCACTTATCTCAGAAATTTCCAGTCTATCTACATGACTGGTAATACTCGCCATTTAATCACTGCTTTATCTCATTAAAGAATTCAACTGTTTTCCTCCCTTCTCCTAGCCTACAAGTTAGCTCTTTTAGCCTTTGCCTACTCTTCTGTCTTACTAAGTCGTTCTGGTGACTTACATGTGCATCAGTGTGAAACAACTGCTAACATTTATTTATGTAAAATAGAAGCTGCCTCCAAATTATGTTTACTAATGGAGAAGGAGCTGTCTTTATGGTGTTTCTTGACAGGATATTTGTCACATAGAGAAAGCAGGCAGGTGCTTTCTGTTGCTGCTGTGAAGGTGCTTAGCTTATTCAGTTCTCCAGACCAGTCATTGTGTATGAGTAAATGGCAGCAAAGTAAGCAAGGGAGACAAATATGTTGTCCATGTGATGAAGAATCAAATACTGTAGCAAAACATGAAGCTAGGAGAAAAGAAAAGATACAATTACAGAAAGATATTAATTGGAAAGAATTTTACCCCTTGACACTTTTTAAAAGAGCTTCACTTTTTAGAAGCATGAGGCAGAATGTTTTAGAAGTTCTAGTATTTTATTCCCTCCTCATATCTTTGCTGTTCATTATTTTTTAGTATATTTACTTTTTCACTTCTTTTCTTTCTACCTTACTCTTTACTGTCATAATTCAGCTTCAGTCGCTTTATGTTTGCTGCTTCATTTGAATCAGTTATTAAAAGTAAGCAACTACTTCTGATGTCTCATTAACACTTTCAGGAGCTTTCTTCTTGCCTTCTAGTTTCTGGCTACAGAAGCACAGCAATTGCCATGAAAACAATATAGTAAATAATGAAATCTCTATGTTTGTATATTTGATGAATTTATAATATACAGTTCTCACAGTAAAGGCAACTGAAAAGGTTTTAGCGCATAAATAAACAATCCTGTTTGCAGTTTAAACTTAGGAAGCTGCACATAGGCAGCTTCAGAACAGCCACCATCAGAGGTGCCAACAATAGAATCAGATATCACTGCCGGGAAAAAAATACATTCCTGAGTTTGACATCTGGGTTCTGCAGCTGGAGCGACTGGAAGAAGAAAGAGAAACAGTACAGACTGTCATCAAATGGAGGTAGTGGTGCCAAGTGAGCATGGAAATTACATACAGATGCCACTTTTTTTTTTTTTTTTTTTTTTTTAACTTAAAATAAATAGCTCAACTATATAAAAACCTAACAGCAACATGCAAAGATGTATTCAGAAGTGCCTGACGGGTAAATGAGTGTTTCCCCTTGTAAATCTAACTGGCTCGTAACTGGAGATGTGAAATCTTGAAGTTGAGTTTGTAGATGGATACATTTTAACATTTGAACAAATACACTCAAAAGCATTTTTATATATAAAAATGCAATAGAAAAAAACATGGTTTATTCCAACTGGCTTAGCTTTTGAGCCTGATACTTCACTGTGCAATAAATCAGTTTTGCTCAGCATATCAGTTAACCACACAGGCTCCACTGTAATCACTCTTCTGAAAAGCCCCAACTATCTGATGTAAAAATTAATCAGAATAGCTTAGGTAGCTGTGATGGCAGGAGAAAATAATGGAGAAAGTTACTGTGCAAGAGACCCTGTGCTAGCATCCTGACTAAAGTGTATCAGTGAGAGTCTCCAATAATTTTAGCAGGTATTTGAATAAAGTCCTACTCTGATGTTCTTCATTTCTGTTTAAAAGGGTGAGTGAGGCTATAGATACTGGGGGAGAGGCTGAGGGATCTGGGGTTGTTTAGCTTGGAGAATACGAGGCTCAGGGGGGGTCCTCATTGCTGTCTACAGCTACCTGAAGGGAGGTTGTAGCCAGGTGGATGTCAGTCCCTTCTCCCAGGCAACCATCAACAGAACAAGGGGACACAGTCTCAGGTTGTGCCAGGGGAGGTATAGGCTGGATATTAGGAGGAAGTTCTTCCCAGAGAGAGTGATTAGCATTGGAATGGGCTGCCCAGGAAGGTGGTGGAGTTGCCACCCCTGGAAGTGTTGAAGACTGAATAGAGCACTTAGTGCCATGATCTAGTTGATTGGATAGGGCTGGGTGATAGGTTGGACTGGATGATCTTGGAGATCTCTTCCAACCTGGTTGATTCTATGATTTTATGATTCTATGGTTCTATGACTGGTCATTATAAGATTAGCTAAAGAGAAACATTGTACCTTAGTTTTGAATTTTATTTTTTAAGAAAGTGGTACTTTTTGTTAGACTATTCTATTCTGTCTCAAAAGCTAGATTATTAACGATTTCAGTGGAAAAAAGTTAAAATAGGATCAATTTAATGCCTATAGTCTTTATTATACCTTGGTTTTACCTTTAAATTATGTATTTTATCTGAATTCAAAACAGTATTTGTCCATACAAAAAACCTCTGTAATTGGTTATTGGTTGGACTATTATTTTTCATTTCTTCATGACTAGAGTTAGTGTCATAAATGCTTTTTTTTTTTTTTTTTTTTTTTGTGTTGAAAACACAGTGTATTTTATTTGACTATGTCTTGATTGCATGCATATTAGGCATGCTGTGCTTCTGGTGTTTCTTTCAGTCAAGACACAGCTTTTGTAGAGCTATCAGCAGAGAAATAATGGAAAAAGAAGGAAACTTTGAGGAGTTGCTTGGCTGATGAGTATGATCTTCTGGGGAAGAGAGATAATCAGGTGTATCCACTAACACATACGTAGTGCTGTGTGATTCCAAAGTACTGTGTGCCCACTTCACTGAGGAAACTGTGCAGATAGGGCAGTAAGGAAAGAAAAAACACAACAGCATAAAAGCTCATCAGGGATGCTCTGCCTAGAAAAAGTATTGGCAACATCTTAGGCTGTGACTGGAGAAGACACTATTGTACAATGAAAAGATGTCCATGTGCTGGAATCAGTTATACCCTGTTGATAAGCACAGCAGGAAAGCTGGATAATGCAGGGGTCCTAAGGATTTCCTCTTGTTTACAGAGATAGCTCCAGGAAAGTTGCAACATCCTCATTACTATCATTTTTCTATAAATGTGTAAAGGTTGTTGTGACTTCAGGAGCACCAAACCAGGCATTTTCTAAAGCAATAAATCAACCTAAGTTGATAAAGTTGTGTCATTGCTATCTGATTTTAGAAAGAAAGTATTCAAGGCTCCTCTTTCTACTACCAAACCTTCAGCATCTGCAGTGAGATTCCAGGCTACTCTACTAGGAAGAGAAATGGGAATGTTTATTTTGAGAGAAAGTAATTGCATATGTGGTGTGGAAATTCTGTCTACTGGAATACTTGAGGAAAAGTAATGTAGTGTGGCACCCAAGTATCTTGTTCACTGAAGGACACTTTACATAATATACAACAAACTGAAAGGAAAGAAAGCTTGAATCCAAATCAATCCTATACAAGCAAGACCCTTTCTTGTGTAGCTTGTATTACACATTGCTGTCTTGGTGCTATCTGAAGCAGCATCAATGGGTCTTGCCACCATTTGGGAAACCTGTGTGTATTTCAGTCACACATTGTTCTTGCAGGATTTCCTTAGGCTAAGCTGCAGAAGAGAAAGAGCTCCTTTTAAGAGAGTCTGTGAATAACTAGGAAATGAGCATCAAACTAGGCATTATCTGAAGATGTTTGTTAACATGCAGGATGTTCCTTAAGGCCTCTCTCTTGGATAAGAAGAGTTTTTATTCAGGATTGCTTTTTGAAAAAGCAAGACTTCTTTTGCATGCATGTCACTATGGGCCCTACTCAGGCGAAGAACACTATTTGATGCTTTTGGCACACGTCTGCTTTTCTATTTTCTTTGGATATATGCAGCCTTATTTGGAAGAAGATGATACCTTTTCAGTACTGAAAATGGGCACAATTTACGAGCTTGCATACTCACCTATAAACTACTAATTTTCAATTGCAAAGTTGAAACTTTAATCATAAACCAAACCTGGATCTCTACAGGTTAAAAACATGTTGTGGAGAGAAGGCTCTGCACTTTCACTAGAAGATCAGCTGTGACCCTTCCCTTATCTTGACAAAAGGATGTGTTTGGTAGCTAGTTGAGGAAAAAGGAAATGCTTTTGTATAGGCAGCAGTCTTTGCTTTCTAAGCAGTGTTAGGCAAAGTGGGTTTTTATTATATAATGAAATGAGGAGCAGCTGAGGAAGCAAGTTTTAGAAGGTTCCAACTCAAAAGTACAGACAAGGGGATAAATGAAATGGATCTTTTCCTATCACAACATAAGATTGTGACCCATAGTATAGTCAGATGGATTTTTGTGTGTGTATGCTTGTGTGCTCACCTATGCGAATGAAGAAGACAATGTATCTTTCCAGAAGAATGTTCTTACTTGAGGCCTTGCCTACAAAGCTTGTACCAAGGAAACAAAATCTAGGTAGTTACACTGGTGTCATTTTTTGTAGTATTGACAGAGTCTCAGAAACAGATTAAGAGAACAGAGGAAAACTAACTTTTAGACTGTGAAATCCTTAAACTGTGAAGGCCAAAAAGTTATGAAGGCATAAATTGTGAATTTGTTAATTCAAAGACAGAAGGGATCCCTTCATACATTTGGTCTCATGTTGCCTGAATAATCATTATCCACTCTAGGGAAGGAAATACTTAGAAGAATATACATGCTATATTCATGTTTACCTAATTAATTTATAGCGAGACTTCTAGCTCAGCAGACAGTTTTTGTATATCAAAGTCAAAGGTCCTAACATATGTCAGCCTTCTTACACAGATGTTATACATTTGATATCTAATAAATAATTAAACATTGAATTCAGCAAAGCTACACAGAATATAGATTTGGCCTTTTATTATTTTTTGAAAAAAAAATTAGGTGCAAAAATTATTTTAATACAGCAAGGTAGGGTTGTTGACAAGATTCACTTCGGAGGCTATGTCGGTTTATGTTAATTCAGTGCAAAATGAGACTGGGATATTCAGTACATTAGCCATTTTCCACTCTGCCCACTGACTTGTAAATCTTTGATGATTAGTTTTTTACCTCAGATGGGTTAACTGCCTATTTTAGATGGAAGAAGAGCTTTAAAAAATTTTAGAACAGCCTGAGCAATCCAGTTAGTGAGTCTTCTCAGCTACTTCAAAGGAAAAGTGAAGCCATCATGTACTGTATAAGATATCTGCAGTTCAGAAACAATAGAAGAGTGGCTGAAGTGTGGATACACCAGCATATGGGAACTAGTTTCTCATCCTTTCCAAGTTGTAAACAATTAACTATTTCTTTTCCATAAGCCCTGCCTATCTATTGCAGTGTAATGGAACAAATGCAAAGCATCTGGAAAGTAAATAATTATAATTAAATTAGTCTTTTCAATTAGAGAAAATGATGGGCCTTTCCCATGATTTAAAGTTATAATAATCATTTCTAATCTGATTTAAAAGAGGCTTATGGTTGCATTCATAAAACTAGGAGACATTAGGATTGACATGACCTCTTAGGTACCTAAAGAAATTATAGGCCTACAGAGGTAAGAATATGTCATTGAGTCCTGAGCTGACAGCATTTTTTATTTCTACTGACCTTTGCTTGGATTAAGTCCAGTCATCAGAAAATAATTCCATTTCTAGCAGCTGAGAGTTATTATCACGTTGTGCTGATTCAGGATTAAGTGTACCTCAGTGGTTGAAGAGCTCATTGGAATGAATTTTCTATGTTTATGGAGTTTGTAAAAAGAGTAAGGAGGAAAACATGATGTAGATGGATTGCTTCAGGTTAAGAGCTTGAATTACTATTATCTACTGCTGTGTTTTTCTCATATGGGATAGAGTTCTGTGGTGTTCTAGAAGCTGCTTACTGACAAATTTACATTTCTACAAATTATATGGATCTTTAAACCTAAACATAAATCTTTAAAAAGCGTTTGTTGATTTCTAGCAGATCTAAGTACCTAAATCCTACTGCTGCTGATGTACAGTACCTTTCAGATTTAATAGTGCCAAATTGCACAGTCTAACTCCTAGAAGTCATAAACAAAGCACTTCTCAGCTGTTTTTTGAACAGTGGTACTCACTCCTATAGGTGCTTTTTCAAAGGCACCCTTAATCCTATACAAAACAAAGAGGAGCAGGAGGAGCAGCCCTCTTGCACAAACAATGTCCCTTATCAAGGAACGTAGGTGCAAAAGCTCAGGTTTCCTTGCAGAGTACTCTCTCCTGGGAGGGTGCTTAATTGCCATGCTATTGTGTTTGGTGGGGTGCTTTTTGTGAGTCCTTTTGAAAATGTCTAACTTTGCATAAATAAATATTCACCGAGTCGGAGAGAGACTAAATTCTATAGCCTAGTGGTCAGGATAGATAAAGGGACAGGTAATGACAGCTGCTTCTCTGGCTGCACTGATTTCTTAACTCGATTAATATCACCAGATGGTGGCAACTGGCAGCTCAGTCAGTGCCACCTCAGCATTTCAATACCATCTTCCAGATGTACCTTCATTCTCCTTGCAGGACATGGCTTATAGAGGACATAGCGAACCCCAGTTTGGCTGGCAACTGAAGACTGCATGTAAAGTGTATGGTATTAAGAACAGAGGATTTAAAAATGGATTACCTTTAGAAACTTTAAGTATTCAGATGAGATACAAAAACCTTTGTTCTGATGTTTAATTCTGACTAAAACTGGTGAATGAATTAACATGATCTCTTTCAAACACCTGGGTAGCTGAGTGGCTCACAGACAAAGGATCTTGTATCCTTCATCTGTCTCAGTTTTTATTACAGTCACCACAAAGTGCTTGATGGGTGGGGGAAATTTCTTAATAAACCTTCCATTTGAACTTGTAGGAAGAAGAGAGAGTGAGTAGATGCAAGGATTAGTGGCTTTGTTGGCTGTTTGTTTTCTGGGCTGAAGTATAGTCAGACTGTTGGACTGCTGTCCAGTACACTGTACATTCTTGCAGTTACTAGGCTCTCCCCTTCATTGCAGAGCATTAAGAGAACCATATAGCTGTGCACATTTCGGTTACACAATCTAGGCATACCTAATTTGGCTGCAACGTAACTGAGCTGATTGCATTTCTTTGGTGGACCCAAGCTGGAATTTGAGGCAGGGATCTAATGTTTGTTTTGTTTGTTTGTTCATTTGTTTTTCCTAAGCAGATTTCATGCTAAGAGGCAATTCCTTCTTTCTGTAGTAGATAGGTTAACTGTAAGGAGGGAGTCACAGCATAATATTTAAACTACATGCTTGGCTTTTTAAAGTGATTGTTACATAGGAAAAAACCTGCTCTGTACTTCCCAAGGATTCTGCTTTTTTAAAATCATACAAACAGCCATCACATTCAAAAAGTCCTGTGGACCTATATATCTGTGTAGATTTACAGTGTGTCTTAACAAATAGCTGCATTAGCTCTGTTAAGTAATATAGCTGATAATCACAAACATGATTAATCACACTATTACAGATCTTTTATTTAAAATACTGCTGTTCAAGACCTCTCTCCTGAGCCTTGTTTTAGGGAACAGCTCTTCACAGAACTATGATCATGTACTCAAAAGGTAACTATATTTTGATTACAAAGGCTCACTTCCCTTAAAGAGCATCTCTTCTCTCTGTACCTTTTCAACCTCTTAGCCTCTACCTGAGCACTAGTATGTGTTTGTGTGATGGTTTGGGTGTTACCCACCCCATCCCCCACTCCTCACTTTGGAAATCAATTCCCCCAGCTCTGGAAATTGAATGAAGCTTATTATTTACATCTTAGCAGAATATACAAGCAGATATTCACAGTATAAGCAGTTATATACAGAAGTATACAAAGTAAAAGGTAATACGGAAACACAACTCCCCTTCCAGAAAACCGGGTACCCAGAAGGGACTTCCAACCGCCCTTTAACCTTCCCACCCCCACCCCCCCCTCAATCTTAGCCCAGTCCCAAGGAAGAGTGGAGGTTTGGCCAGGGGGTTAGGAAGCAAAGTGGATTAATCAGAGAAACGGCAGAGAGGCTAGAGAGAGATATGCAGCTCAGTGCTCCTCATCAGAAGTGCCCGATCTATGTTTGAATTCTTGTTCTTGTATCTCTCAGTAAGCCTATGAGTGAAGTAGACATCATTCCGTTTCCCTTCTACAGCCTGTGATCTAATCCTTCTCACCAAAACGTTCTAGCTGGCTTCAAACTAGCACAGTTTGTTTAACAATTGTTTGTTTAACAATTTGGCTGTTCACTTTAGGGAATCTTGACAAGATAGTTAAACAGGTTTAACAACTTGCTGCTCCCAAAAGACAGGGTCTTTCTTCTTTGCTCCCCTCACAGCTCCCAGGTGCATGATTCTACTTTCACACTTGGAATTGCTTGTCTTTTTTATTTCTTAGCAAATCAGTTCAATTTACTATGCTGGCTGAAATGAGTTATTTTTCTGGTGGAGTTCACAACTTACTTCTGCCAAAAGAAATAGTGAAAAGTGAAAAAAAAAAAAAAAAGTCAGCGTTAGAACTTTCCTGTCTTTGCTGAGCAATGTGCCTGTTTGTTTTGTTATCTTGGATGTAGTCAGGCCTCTTTCAGAGCTGACTAACTTAAAATGGCATGACATAAATCAGGAAAAAAAGTATACTGTATCTATTTAGGCAATTAAGTCTAAAGAAAGTGTGACTGATTTAGCAGATAGTGCACAGCAGTAGACAGGTCCACAGGGCTAAGAATAAGAGAGGATTGAAGATTGAAGATATCAGATACCAAATGAAAGGATTAGAAGAGAATGGGAGACAGAGAGGCTGAAGATGTTCCTACCAGATGAAGTTAGATTGCTTCAAATTTCTGTGAAACTCCAGTCCTCAAGAGCTGAACTGGCTGGCTAAGGAGTCATATGAGCAGCAGAGGCCGAGGGGTACACACAGTTAAGAGTAAAGGAGAGAAGGAATGGGACTGTGAGGTGTCAGACTGACGTTTTGGTCCTGCTGATTAGTAGATCAGCTCAATTGCCTTGTGTCAGCACATTAGGAGTGCCCAGTTCCATGCAGGATAGCACTGACACCACCACAATGGACCTGGAGAGAAAGCACACACAAAAGGGAAGTGGGGAACATAACCTGAAAGGACATGGAAAGGAAGGTAGTAAATACTGAGTGTTAAGGAAAGACAGGAACTCATTACTTCTCTATCAAGCTAGATCTAACATGAATCCTTGCCCTGTACAATAATTCTTTATTCCCTTTTATTCACGTTAGAGACTCTAGCTTCTCTAGTGCAGTTTTGTACTGAGTTCCAACAGTGCATTTAGCACTTACAGAAGAGATGTAATTCCTCCCCTAAAGAGAATCATAGAATCATAGAATCAACCACCTTGGAAGAGACCTCCAAGATCATCCAGTCCAACCTAGCACCCAGCCCTGTCCAGTCAACCAGACCATGGCACTAAGTGCCTCATACAGTCCTTTTTTGAACACCTCCAGGGATGGCGACTCCACCACCTCCCTGGGCAGCCCATTCCAATGGCAAATCACTCTTTCTGTGAAGAACTTCCTCCTAACATCCAGCCTATACCTCCCCTGGCACAACTTGAGACACAGGGAAGGGACCACAAGGATCATCTAGTTCTGACCCCCCTGCCATTGGCAGGGACACTCTACCCTAGATCAGGCTGGCCAGAGCCACATCCAGCCTGGCCTTAAACACCTACAGGGATGTGGCCTCAACCACCTCCCTAGGCAACCCATGCCAGGCTCTCACTGTTCTCATGGTGAAGAACTTCCTCCTCATGTCAGTCTGAATCTCCCCACCTCCAGCTTTGCTCCATTCACCCTAGTCCTGTCACTCCCTGAGAGCCTAAAAAAAATTCCTCTCCAGCTTTTTTGTAGGTCCCCTTCAGATACTGGAAGGCCACAAGAAGGTCTCCTTGGAGCCTCCTCTTCTCCAGACTAAACAGCCTCAACCTTTTCAGTCTGTCCTTATAGACAGTCCTCTGATCATCCTCTTGGCCCTTCTCTGGACATGCTCCAGCATGTCCACATCCCTCTTGTAACAAGGGCTCCAGAACTGGATGCAATACTCCAGGTGGGTCTCACTAGAGTGGAGTAGAGGGGGAGAATCACCTCCCTTGACCTGCTGGCCACACTTCTCCTGATGCAGCCCAGGGTTTGGTTTGCCCTCTAGGCTGCAAGTGCACACTGCTGGCTCATGTTGAGCTTCTCGTCCACCAGTACCCACAAGTCCTTCTCCTCAGGGCTGTTCTCCAGCCAGTCACTGCCCAGCCTATATTTGTGCTTGGGATTGCCTCGACCCAGATGCAGGACTGATGGATTTCAGGCTTGCAATTAACCTAATATGGACAAGGCCCATCTACTGCTGTCATTAAATTGTATCTTATTCTCTTGCTTTCCACAGACTTGATCCATGGAAGCTGAGGTTTCATCTGCTGTCAAGCATACCAGTCTTTTTCTCTTTGGTGAACTCCTGTAGACAGATTTGGCAGAATGAGTGTTTTAAAAATGTATTTCAAATATTGGGTATTTCCCCCCAAGGACAAGCAAGCAAACATTAGCCTAAGAGAGGGCAGTATTGAAAAGGAGTAACCATACCAAAGGTGGCAGGTGGGATGTCCAATAAGAGGCTGAGCTGCTGTGAGAATTAGGGAAAGATGTTCTGTTTTTACTTTCCAGGTTTATTTTGTGTTGTATCTGTTGAGGAGTGTCATGCTTGTATTTGGCAAAGTTATAATAGATCAGGAGTATTACCAGTGATACTTATTACTGTCCAATCTTACTGAGGCTTTGCGAAATGCATCAGTAGTGAGAGCAAATTTATGGACAGCCTATGTTCTTGTAGCTGTGTTGGCACCAGTGATGACACTGACAACCAGGTAAGGAGAAAGGAAACAACATGACAAGGAAGTACTTCCTTGATCCAGGCATGCATCCAGAGTCCGTAACAATGGAGTATTCTCATATTCTCAGCCTATTTCATCCATACTTCTCATTGGGAGATCTTCTTGATTATGGAGTGCTTGGATTATGGAAAGATCCAAGAAAGTAAACACATGTGCGCGGTGATTGCACTTTAAGAAACTTGAGAACAAAACCAACCTTTGAATTCAAACTTTTCTTATGATATAGAAGCAATTTGTCTTTTGGCTAAATAAAAGCAGATGTTGGAAGGGAAACGAACATGAGAAGAGATGGAAACTCTTGTGAATGCTGCATTTTTTTTGTTTGAACAGTATCTCTTTACTTTTTCTTGCTTGTCCAGAGTATTGTGTGTATTCTTAATAGAAGAGAGCCATTTAAAATGCTACAAAGGTATATTTTGGAAGAAAACGTCAAGCAGAATGGAAGCTGTGAGAAAAGGATAGTAGAAACAAAAGGCAGCATCAATAGCAAAAATAAAATAAAAATCAAAAGTGAACAAATCAAACCAAACCAGAAGCAAATGAACTCTTCACAATGTAACCATTCAAAAATTCTCTCATAATTTTTACCTAGTTTGACATGTTTGTATGGTGAGAATCTGTTCCTGGTGTGAATTCCAGAAGATAAGGATATTTAAAATGTTGACCTATTTCTTTCAAACACTGTGCCACTGAAGACAAATTGCTCTCAGGCTGTTGATAGCTGGGTATGCAAAGCTTCCATGCCTTCAGAAAGAGAAAACCATTTTACCAAAAATTTATTTCCGTTATGATCACCAGAACAATTCCACCTGTTCCACAGTGAAAGATTTAACTTCTTGTGGATCTTTGAGTGCAGCTGAAATCAGAGGAACTTGTAATCTTCATGTATAATTGATTTGATCTATTAGGTTATACACTGTAGGATGTCTAATTCTGAATGAATTCTGAATTAATCCTGACTCCTCTGAAGTCACTAATAGCCCTGCCGAAGCCTGGATCATTTGTATCAACAACTGAAAATGGTGCTTATAACCTACATTGTTACATACATTTGTGTTAAAAAAAATATGCAAATAAATGTATGCTTCTGATCAATTGCTATTAAAATATATTTCAAGAACAGTAGCATAGCATTGTTTCATTGTATGTCCTGTTAGAACTAGAAAGGTGGGAATATACAGCAGAGTTGATATTAAAGTCAATGGTCTTTAAACTTCATCCTGTTAAAGATTTTTATAGAAAATTCAAAGTGACAGATTTTTTTTTTTGCCTAAGGAGAAAAGATTTAAAGAAATCTGTGCCTTCTTTGTAAGAAATAATGCCAGTGCTTGTGTAATGTTCAATTGACACATGATTTATGGCTGTGAAAAGGAGCCTGTATAGCTTTTTCAAAACATAAAGTGAGGGAGTGGCATCCTTTGAGCAAAAACTCTGGTGCCCTATCTGCTTGAATGTTTCCTAAGTTTCAACACTATGAGAATATGAGAATACTCTATTGTTAGGGGATTCTGGAGGCATGCCTGGATCAAGGAAGTACTTCCTCGTCATGCTGTTTCCTTTCCCAAACAATATAAAAAATGGCCTTTTCAACCAAACATCTAGAGGTGGTCACTTTGTACATTGTCCAACTATAGCTCAACCATCAAAAGATAAACCATTCACTTGTATGAATGGCTCCATGGTATTGCTGCTACTTCCTTTTTTTTTCCATGGTGATTTTGTTTTGATTTATGTATATGCATAGAAGTTCAACCCCCTGTATAGTGATTGTGTCATAAGATTAGCCATGAAATAACAAGAAACTCCACCTTACTGACTGCCCTGTATAACCTACATACATTAGCACTGACACCCTCATTATCACCATTCACCTTTTCATATGCTCGTCTAAGGCAGACTCTCTACAACCTAATGAGACAAAGCAAAAATATACCATACAGATAATGGATTATAGTGTCATTTTATCCAGTGGCTTTAAATATTCCAACTTTACTTCCAAACATCATTTCAGAGGAAGCAAGAGTAAATTCATGTTCATGTTCTGTTCTTGGTTTAGCCTTGCATGATCCAAAGGATTTATGACTAATCTTAAGCACTCAGAACGTGTGTATTAGAGCATTAGGTGAATATCCCTGGGTTAGTTCAGCGTTGCTGTTAGCACATTGAAACAACTATGCCAAAAAAAAAAGGGGGGGGGCTGAGAGAAGAGGAGGGGTTTTTTTAATACGTTAGAATGTATTTAATGTCTTTATGAATATATTTTAAGTCTTTTAAATTACTGTGTAATATTTTTAACTGGTTTGTAACCAACATTCACCGTTCTCGCATTCGTTTTCTGCTGTGTATCTTGGGTTGCATGTTTAAAATTACTTGGGTACAGCTGTTATTTTATGACATCGAGAAAATGCTGGTGTCTGGAAGAATGTAATTGTGATTCACCTGTATATGAGAGAAGAAAAATCCAGGAAAATACTTGGAAAGTCTGTTTGAAACATTTGGGAAGTTCTTGATGTGTGCTGACTTGTCCAATATATAAATTACAAACTTAGGTTTATTCACCTGTCGCTGAGTTTATGCTTTGTCAAATGCATTTACTGGGGTTGGTTTTGATTCACAAAGATGTTAAAAAAAAAGGTCACAGTTTCAACAAAAATCAGCTTGAAGGTGATTTTGTTTTAGAATGGAATTTATTAGCATTTTTCACCGATATGGTATGTTTGGTATAGCTCAGTGACTTTGAGAGAAATTTGCCTGATTGCTCTGACTTAGAGGTAAAAGCACAGGACTGGATCCATCATTTCTTACTATTTTTCCTAATAGTAATTTCATTCAATTTGCAAACATTTGCTCTGTAATTGTATGTTGCATTCACAATTATAGATATATCAGGTTACTTAAAAAGAAATACCTGTGACTTTTTACTAATTTCTCTTGCTGAGAAAAACACCAGTGGTCTTACAACTCCCTTTTCAAGGAGAAACTCCTTTTCTTCTGTCTGTAGTATCATTAAACCTACTGAAAACAATGGTGGGTTTATAAAACTAATGTAGGTCTCATCCCTCTGGGGCTTGGGTTATGTTTTAATTTTGCTAATTTATTTTCTACACAAATGCTTTCTGTTACTTGTTTACTTCTCTTTGGCAGTAACATGGACTGATGAGCTTATGCTGTCTGGCACCCTCTTTCCTGCTAACTCTCCACTTGAGGTAACAGTTGACTGACGGAAGTATAATGAGAATAATCTAAGTTAATGCTAGAGGGCTCTAAACGTTTCCTCGACAAATAAGCAGCAGCATGTTGATAGCCAGTAAGTATTTTATAAGTGCAATTAAATCACAGTGATTGATTGGGCTGGGGTGAAAATCAGAATCATTTAGAACAACAAATTCTTCATGGGGGAAACCCTCACTAAATTAAGAAAACACACAAATGACCAACAAAAACAAACCGTTTAAGAACTTCTGCTGCTACACTATGTTTTCCTCATTTCTCAACTCTTAATGAGGAACAACTTGATGAAAGTGAGACCTTTTGTTTGTTGAGACTGCATCTTTTCTGTTGTTAATTTATGTTGAGTGAAGATATGCATTAAACTGATCTAGAAGCTTAGCTGCTAAAAGGGGGGGAATCTGCTTCCTTTTTTTTTTAATCTCCCTTTTCTCTTCCTGTGCCTGGCTCCAGGTTACTGTCTTTCACTTTTCCAGTACTCATTGGATTCCTCGTTGAGCTCATTCAATTCATTAAATTGAGGGAAATGTAATTTTTTTAATCTTGCCAGGTCAGTTTTGTGCTGGTTCAGCAAATTGAATCAGCTCAACACAGAGTCAGATGGCTACTACCACCATTGCAAGGGGAAAGCTGGGCACTTTGCAGCCAAGGTTGAAGCCTTGCAACTGGAGAGAAGTTGAAAACAGAAAGTTCTTGTGTTTATGAAAATATTCAAAGTAAAGGATGTAACAATGTGTAGTTTATCACAGTGGTACATGATCCAGTAAATCACTAAGGTGCTCTGCTTGTAAAACACATTATTTCTAAGTAGTACCACTGCAACATCTATGCTACTAAGCTGTTTGCTTATTTGGCTTCAGGGTTTTTTCCAGTGTAGGAACACACAAATATTCTCAAGGGCTACTGTCCTCCTGGATATTAATTTCTTATGAATGCACGCTGCTAACATGAAATATGAATAATAATTATTGAAAAATCCATAGTCTGGCTGCTTCCTACTAACAAACAATTTAAGAACTGGCACACAGAATGCTAGGAATGTTTTTCTTAATATAATCATTATTTTAAAAGTGGATGTAGGCAGGATAGTGAGAGCTCCACAGGGAAGAACTATTTTCTTCCACAGAGGACATGCACAAATAACTTTATTTCTAGTCTAGATGCAGCATCAAGTAGCAAAACAACTTTGATTCAGCTACTTTTGGTAATTGTTAACATGTGGAACTAAACTTGTAGGAACAGCAAAAAAACCACCAAAAATGTAGGATTGATTTTATATGCATGGCATCAAGATTAGTCATATACTGTAATCCTAAAATGCTGTAAAACTTCAATTGCTTAAATAGATTGGGTTTGAGTTACTTCATCCTCAATAAGTCCCTCGTTTAAAGTGATAGTTCCAAGTCATTCTAAAGATGATGTTAACTGGAGTAAATGTTTTCTGGTGAAAAGGACAAATTACTTAGAACTCACAGTTGTCGACTGAATAATCATTATGTACTGAAAGTGATATTCCTGTTCTTCATTCAAGAGCCATTCAATTTCAAAAGAGATCATTGTGCCTCAAGAATTGCAAATAAAAGCACTGAGAAAAATATTTAATCAGAAATAAAAAGTACCACTCAAAATAATTTTTCATCATATACTTTTATTTACCTTGACAGAACATTTTGCAAACCATCAATTACTGAGAATGGAGGGGAAAAAAAAAAACCCTCACACCTAGCAGGTAACAGAGAAGGCTTTGGTTATAAGTGCCATTTCTACAGCAGAGTTAAGCTATTGTAAACCAAACATCTTGTAGTAAGGTAAAAATCTTCACCCAAAATTTAAAAACCATAACAGCAACACTGAAAACATTTACATATAAACAACAGAGAAATATTTTCTAAAACTTTAAACAGTCATTTGCTACAATCCAGAAGTGTTTAGTTCACCTCTATACATACAGACAAGCACTAAAACTTTTGTGAACTAACCACTTGTCCACAGGACCTGCCTAGACAGTTTGTCATCAATACAAAAGGGTTTTTTATATAAATAAATCAAACCTCACAGAGACTAAAGAAACAATATAAAATTCCAACTGTAAATAAATCTGTACATTATGGTCAGTCTTGTTTTTTCTGAAGTCTTGCACAACTTTAAAGTGTCTGTTTATAAAATGATGGCAAGAAGCAGCGTTAGCTGGAATGGAAACTTGAAGACTCGGATTCTGTGGAAACAGAAGAATGTCCCCCACGTTTGCTTTTTGAAAGAATCTTGAGGCTCGATCCTCTGCTAACTGATGTCAAGGCATTTTGTGCTGATGTTTTGAATTTGGCACCCAGGAAGGCATACAGAATTGGATTCAGGCAACAGTGGAAGAATGCCAGGGCCTCAGTGATGGAGATCCACTTATGCACAATTGTCTCCAAGCTGCAACGATGTCTGATGACTCCTAACAAGATGAATGTGTCGATGCTGATGCCGATGTAATATGGCAGCCAGCAGGCAAAGAAGGCGAGGATGAGGATAACAGTTGTCTTCAAGGCTTTGCGCTTCTGGTGGCCTTTTGAGTGTGACAGCTTAGATATTATAATACAGTAGCATGTCAGGATTATTAGACCGGGCAAGACAAGTCCTACCAAGATATGCTGAAATCTGAAAGAAATCAGCCAGTTTTCATGTGGGTACATGCGGTCACAGAGATACTTTCCTTCTACTTCACTAGTACTGGCAAAGATTATATCAGGCACTGTCAGAAGCACAGCTGGCAGCCATACACCTACGTACACCACTTTCTCAGCCAACAGCTTTCGTGGTCGCTGGCTGTTGGTAGCATGGACTATTGCCAGGTAACGATCTAAACTTATAAAGGCCAAAATCAAGACACTGCTATAGAGGTTGACTGTGTAAATGACATGAACCGCCTTACACAGGACATTCCCAAAGTACCAGCTTATGGCTGCATCCACAGACCAGAATGGCAGGGTGATGACAAAGAGGAGGTCAGCCACAGAGAGGTGCAGCCTGTATTTATCAGTCATGCTTCTTTGTTTCTTCTGGTAACCCATAACAACAATAACCAATCCATTGCCAATTATTCCTGTTAGGAAGATGATGGAGTAGATTGTTGGCAAGAAGATCCGGTTGAAATCAGCATTCTCATGCTGAAAGCATGGTTCTCCATAGTCTCCGTAGTCACCTGAACCAATCTCATCCGTGCCATTATCAGAAAATTCAATAATTAACCCAGAGGACAGCTGGAAAAAAAAAAAAAAAGAAAAGATGTTATCACCTCTGCAAAAGCGCACTCTAGATCTAAAAACTCATTTTGCACGTTAAAGAGTTGGCTGAACAGTCTCAATCAGCATGAACAGACAGACTTTTCAAATACTAGATGGAAAAATATAATTTATACAAGAATGAGTAAAAAAAAAACCAACCTTTGTCTTTCTGTGAGATCTTGTAAGAAAGGTGAAGAGATGAAAGGAAATAGATAATGGCTACTCCCAGAAGTAGTGTTGGCTCTGGACACTTGAGTACTCAGTATTGCAAATGAAAGAGCACAGAAGTGCTGGAAGTGAAAGGTTTGTCTGCACAGAAAGTTACCCATGAGATTTAACACTTGGAACAGAGCTATAGAAAAAAAATTACTCGGGACAAATGCTGCTTCTCCAAAATCCCTTCTCATTAAGGGGATGGGGTCAAGGAGAAATAGAGAAGATCCCCTTGGCTGATGTAATAAAAGATAAATAATAGCAAGAATTCCCTGCTGAGAAGCAATTGACAGCTCTACACACAGATACAAGGGGAAAAAAAACCTCAAAGCCCATAAGGAAGAGAGCGAGGTGACCTTAAGCAAGGGAACTCAAACCCCACGAAGGGTCGCCACAACCAGCCACGTTCCCTCCCTTTGTTCCCCTCCCTGCGCCGCGGCGGGGCAGGGGTGAAGCTGGCTGGTGCTGGGCTGTAGCGCGGCTGCTCAACTAAGTTCAGCAGTGGAAAAAGGAAGCGAAATTCTGGTGAGGGCATGAAAGCACATCAGGAAACCACCAACGGTTTTGGCCACCACGCTGAAAAGCAAAGCAAGCGGGCGAGTGCCACCTGGTTCTGTCCTATTCCTCAGGTTTTCAGAGGGTGGTTTCCATGCCTCTGCAGCCCCCCCCCCCCCCCTCCCAGCTCCGCGCAGGATGCGCCTCGGGGCTCCCGCGGCGCTTCGCACATGGGTGCACTCGCTCTCTGCGGGAACGAACTGCGGATTTAAGTTGGAACTTTCCGGAGATGTCTCTTTTGCTCTTCACCCCCCTCAAGCTCCCGTACAGAAGAGCGGACTCCGGACCAGCGTGTTTCGGGAGGGGCCGGTTGGGCGCTGCCGCTGTTCCCCGCGCTTCGGCACACCGGCACTCGGGCGGGGTTAGGGCGGGCATCAGGGTAGAGAGGTGCAGTTCCCTGCAGTCAAACCACTCCAAACTTAATCGCTTGCTTCCCCCTCATCGCTCCCCTATCTCTAACTGCTCTGCCAGTGTTTCTGAGTCCACAAAGGCGCCGCGTATCATTTCAACTGACGGCCAAGCAGCAAAGCCGAAGAAACAGGAGTACAGCAGTGGCTGTAGCAAGGTCGGAAAGGCTGCAACCAGACGCATCTGAGCAAGAGCGCCGGGGGCGAGCGCTGCCTGTTCGCAGACCCCCGCAGTGAGGCGGACCGGGGAGCGGGAGGCTGCATAGAGCCGAGCTCCGCGCCCTCCGCCTTGTCCCCGACCCTGCTCCTCGCGGGGCGATCCCCGCCCGCCTACGCCCGCAGCCTCCGCCACGGACACCTTTGTTTGCAAACAGCCCGCACATGGGCGAGCACGGCGGGGAGCCAGGGCTGTAGCCCCGTTCAGCTCCCAGCACTTACATCCAGGCTGTCGAGGCTGTTGTCCATGCTCTGGGCCATCGAGCGGTTGCTTCTGCGCTCTCAAGTTGCTGATGGTGGTGGTGCCGCCGCGCCTCTCCCAGCGCCGCCACTTCAGTCACACCAAACACCCGCCCGAGCTCTTCTGGCGGGACGCGGCTCTTATAAGTTCCCCGCCGACCCCCCCGCCCCCGGGGCAGCCCCGCCTGGCTCCTCCCCGGCGGGTGTCACCGCGCCCCGGGCTCCAGCCGGGCGCCTTGGACCCATTCTTTGTCTGCTGAGCCGGGACGGGGGACCTGCACCTGCCCCAAGCGCCCGCGGGGGCGTCGCTCCTTAAAGGAGGGGCATTTACCACCCTCTGATTGATGTGCGCTTACAAGCGGGTTTTCAGTTTTCCCTCAAGAAAACGCTTTGAAGTGTGTTGTCGGGCCCCCTGTTGCCATGGGTACCCCGGGCGAGCCCCCACTGAAGTCACTGGTCCAGAAATAGTGATACAGGGGGAAGAGCAGAGGTCCTGCATACCCTTCAAAATGTAGTCAGTTCAGTCCTAAGAGTTGTCTCCCATCCCGGAAAGTGCACTGGGAGAGGCAAAAAGTGAGGGTTAGGGTCTTTACAAGTGGGTGAGAGGTTCTGCAAACCTCTCAGGAGCTGCAAGGCGAGTGGGCTGCAGGTTGCCCACTGAACTCCTCTGGTGTCTGTAGGTTTGGGTGAGAAATCTGACGAAGACCTGCAGGTGCTTCATCAGCATGTCTAAGATACTATGATAGCTTTTATACCAAAAGGCTTTGGAACATCACAAGATCTTAAGGAAACAATGGAAATCGGGAAGAAAATAAAACATTGTCACAATAATGATGGTGCTGCTGACTTAATTTAAAACCATGGATTTGTATGCTCAATGTCTTGTCATCTAAAAATAGCAAACAGCGAGTTCTTTATTGTCCCACTGTAACACCACTTATCTTTCCGTGTAGTCTCAACCTCAGTAATTTTTTAAGTGTGAAGAGCAAATGTCTTTAGTAATGATCTCTTTTCAGTGGCTGGATAATCTGGGGAAACAAAGAAACAAACCACCACATCACCCCCAAAACAAACAAACAAACAAACAAAACCAGAAAATCAAAAGAGGGAGATATATGAAATTGTGTAAGATAAAGCCAGCAATCATAAATTAGGTTTACAAGGGAAAACCAGCTCAAATACAAAGAAATATAAAAGAGAATAATGGATTTCCTTTACAGTTGCCTCTGGAGTCTCAGCACTGTTGATATTCATGCAGCTAAACTAATTTGCAGGAAAAAAAAGTTGATTATAAGAGTGTGTTGTCACCTCCCCCCCCCAGTTTCACAGCTCATAGCATAGCGAGTAACAATATTGAGAATAATTGACTTAGCTATATAGATTTACTCTTTACAGTTGGAATTTGGAATGGAACGAAGAAGGGAGAAGGGCATTCTTTATGCAATAACAGTATGCTCAAATTACCATGATAGCCTCAAGGGATGAATAAAAGAAACCTCTGACAAAAGTTTTATTCTTAAATGTGCCTGTTACCAGTTTACATCTCTGAGTTAGCCACCACTTTGAGATGCAAAGATTTATTTCTAGGTATTTGATAAGAATCACACTCTTCCCCTAAAAGTTCTAGAACTCCTCATGCACTGCAGTGAGTGTGAATTTAGTTATGATTAGTAACACTGATTCTCTTGCTTTTTGTTACCGACATGGTATGCAAAGCAAGATCTGTAATGTGATTATGTACTTTAACTATGTTGTAATTTGATAGAAATTCATATTTCGTTAGCAGATCTGGAATATCACATGTAAGTTGCATTAAAAGCAAATGGTAATTGATTATAATCCAGGAATTAGCAGCCTTTAGAAAACTCAATGTCTACTTTGAGTTTATATTTGGATAAACTTGAGAGTGGTACCATGCTGGAATTCTGTAGAAACAAAAATCTTCCACTGAATCCCCATATTTAAATGCTAATTCTAGCATTACGTTACTATTACTTTACTCTGATGATCTTATTTAAAAGCAAGTGTGATAAAGTTATCATTATGATGAGTTACCATGGAACCTCTGATGTGTTCACTGCTGTCTAGACACCCAAATAGGAAAATACATACCCCAAGTAATCTGCACCCCAATGTCAGATGACCAGGCAGATTATTGAGCAGATAAGGTATTTTTGTATATAGATGAGTAGGATTGCATCTATATAATCATCTTTCAATTTTTCACTTGTAGACGACACCCCACTCATGGCAACAGCAGTTGCTGTGCAGTTTTCAGCAAGGGTATGCTGCTTGGAAGTTTCCCAGCCCACTGAACCTGCACACATGTGAACCAGATTTTCAGAAATATGCATATTG
Source organism: Tricholaema leucomelas (assembly GCA_013400475.1). Lineage (NCBI taxonomy): Eukaryota > Metazoa > Chordata > Aves > Piciformes > Lybiidae > Tricholaema lacrymosa > Tricholaema leucomelas. Next base: position 543,711 of record WAAF01019237.1, read on the forward strand.
AACAGGTGCTAAAAAAAAAAAATAATGTGGACATGGAGCTGCATACAGGGGAGATGAACTTCCAGGAAAAACTGGATCTTACCTTGCTAGAAACACATGTGGGTGACAGATGTGTTTTGATGGAGAACATATTATCATCTCAGAAAGGCGCAGAGGATTTAAACACTTCTCCTTCTCTATGTACACAGTGCAGGACATTAAAATGCTTTTGTAGCACAGGTAGCTTGTGGCAATGGTTGCAGACAAGCAAGAAAAGATACATGTGTACACGAACTCTAGAGCTGTTTGGCAAGTCTGAGAGAAGATTAGTTGTTGTTGGGGTGGATAGCATGAAGTGCATTGACATGAGGGGTATCCATGCACAGAACTACTACTCTTCTCTGCCCTGGTGAGACCACACCTGGAGTATCATGTCCAGTTTGGGGCTCCCCAGTTCAAGATAAACAGGCATCTGCTAGAGAGAGGGGACTTGAGCATCTCTGCTGTGAAGGGAGGCTCAGAGACCTAGGACTGTTTAGTCTGGAGAAGAGAAGACTGAGAGAGAATCTGATCAATGTCTATAAATATCTGAGGGGTTCATGTCAAGTGGATGGGGGCAATCTCTTTTCCGTGGTGCACACTAATAAGACAAGGAACAACGGATGCGAATTTGAGCATAGGTTTCACCTCAGCATGAGGAGAAGCTTCCTTACAGTGAGGGTGATGGAGCTCTGGAACAGGCTGCCCAAGGCTGTTGTGGAGTCTCTTTCTCTGGAGACTTTCCTAACTCACCTGAATGTATTCCAGTGTGGACTACCCTGGGTGATCCTGTTTTGGCAGGGGGGTTGGAATCAACAGTCTCTGCAAGTCCCTTCCAACCCGTAATGTTCTGTGATTCTGTGAACTTCAAGCCCATGTAGGCAAGTGTTGCTACACCTCCATTTCACTGTTCAGATAGACCCACAACAGTGAAGTGTATTAAGGGGAAATTGATTTCTGTACGTAATGGGCTTTGGTACAGTGACTCAGTTATTTGTGTCCATAGATAACACAAGAAATTCAGAACTGAGGAATGATCTAGTTCCGTGGATTAGCCGTGAAGTCTGGTGGTGCTGAGTGGTGGGAAATCTGGGGATTGATACACTATCTGATGTGATGCCACTGAATTGTGTTTGGATGAAGCTCCTCTCAACCTATCGTTCACACCACTGTTTGTTATCTGCCATCGCTTTTGTTTCTTCTATCAGAAAATCCACGGGAAAACATCCTTTGTTGCACAGAGGACCATGGAGGGCAAGTTAATGATTTCCAAAGTGATAAAAGAAGGAAGCAGTTTGTGCAGAGCATGTAATTCAGAGTTAGCTACAAATCTTCTTAAGAAAGAGCTAGCAAATAGGAATTTCCAAGCTTATGTTTTGCATTACATGTTTTTCTGATTACATATTTACTGTGAAAATCAGATCCTTCCTAACCCATGTAATACAGATTTTTGTTCCTGGAAGAATAGCCTCTGACATTCAAAATCCTAAGTGTTCTTACACTGTTATACTAACAATACAATTCCTCAGATTGTGAATCATTAACCTATTTTTTGTCTTCTAAAAGAAGACATACGTGCTGGTCATACAAGACCAAGGTAATTTCTAATAAATTCTAATGAGAACAAAAAACGCCACATATTTTGATTCAATATCCACAGAAGTAGAACAATAAGTTGCATTTTATTTAACTATGTCAAATGACTTACTTAATGTGAAGGCTTCACAAGTGTCTTTAACAAAGTAAACTTCTAGCTATTACAAGTTTGTTAACACCGTTGTCACGGGAAATATGGTTCCTGGTTTATCTAGTAGATGAATACCAACATAATATATTAATTCCAATGGTGTATTAATAAACTCTCCCCTATTTTTTAGTGCTCATGGGGCTATCCCTTCAGGGCACAGAGATGATTGTGTCTTAAATTACATAACCAGCAACATGGCTGAAATAACTGTACTATATAGAGAATAATTCTCAAATATTCACTGCTTTTCTCTGTGCACCTCAATTCCTGTACTGGAAGGCTTCTGAGAGTAGGGGAAGTGTCTTCAGGAAAAAAAAACAACAAACCAGCAAATGTGCTCATGATTTGGAAGTTTATCTTGGTGTAGTGGATTTTTCTATTCTGACAAGTACTCCAGGGAACTGATGTTTTGGACTTCCTTGCCAAAAAAAAAAAAGAAAGTGAAACACCATGAAAAGTGGTTTCCTTATAAAACTCAAATGTTTATTACCATACATAGGAGTGACTTCATGACAAATGGGTCTTCAAGTGGCCTGAAGTTGTATACATAGAGAGGAAAAGGATATACTCTGCCTTCTCCATCTGATCTTTCTGTTGAAGTGGGAAAGGTATCAATCTTACGCCTGTTAGAATGGTTACAAGCAGTTTGCTGGAGTTGGGTTTCAGTTAATGGCTTGCCTTGCTCTTGGCTCTCAAAGCTTCCTGTCTCCATTTATTTCTGCCTGCACTGCAGTGGAACAACCCTACCAACTGACAGTGTCTGCCCCTCTTACGGGCAGGATGCCACCTAAATTAACTGAATTCGAAAGCAGAAAGACAAAATAAAATCTGCAAAAGAGCAGGACATACCTTTCAGCTGGTAGCATGTTACATTACCACAGGAATAAATTCCTGTGTGAAAGGAATTATTTTTGAATATAAGAATAAAATTTAAGGGAAAGTCTTTACATCAATAGAAGGCAACAAAAATGTTATCAACACCAGTGTAAAAGACAGATTTTTTTATGGGTCCTTGCCTTTAACAAGGAGAATTTACTTTGTTTCTTTTAAGTGTTGCCACAAGGCCAAGATGTCTAAAGTCAGCGCAGAAAAGTCAGCAGAAAAAAAAAAAAAGTGGTGTCCTCTAAAGGGAATCATAGTCACTCTTGTGTTTTAATCCCACCTCCATCTGTGGCCTGCAGCAAATCACTTAACCCTTCTGACTGTGTTCACCCAACTGTAAAATGGGGATAACAATACCTACTTACCTACCTCAGAGGAGAGCTGTAGGGATTAATTGGTTGATGTTTGCAAGGCACTTTGAAGACAGAAAGTGCTTATTTTAGAGCCTGTTGAAATTATTGGTGACACTGATCAGCTAAAATTCAAAGGGGACCTAACTCATTAAGGTTCTGATCTTCTTCCTCCATTTGGCTATGTTTATGGGTTAGCAAATCTCACTGCATGCGGACAGTTTATTGTTTGTTTGGAAGCAAAGTAGACTAAAAAGATGCTTTGAAAAACTTTGTTAATCCTTTCAACAAACATGTCTTCATTTGCATATCACTGAAGTTGAGGGTTTTATCTTTGATGATTATATAGCAGAACATGTCTGGAAACATGTTCAAGTGGTTTGTTTTGTGTTTCCAAAATTGTGATCAGATCAGAATTATGAAAACAATCAAAAATCTGCCTAATTATAATGGAAATAATTTCTTTAACGAATGGGCTTTTATAGCATTCTGATAGGTTTCTATTAGCTATGAGATGTGTTTCTTATGATGGCCTTTTATGCTGTGAAATTACACTTGAAATTTGTTTGCAGTTTGGTGTGGATTCATAAGGATGGGATTTGCTGCTGTGGACCCATGCTAAGATCACCATGTATTCCTGTTTTAAGAGCATGTGGATAAAACTAGAGAATCTAGTTCATCTCTTCATGTGTACGTATGTGCAGTTTCACAGTGTCATGATTTCTTAGTACATAGCTTTAAAGATACAGTTATATCTGGGACTAGGCATTATTTTTCCTGCCAGTGTAACCAAGCAGTAGACTGAACAAGACCCTGAGCAAACTGGTTTAGCTTTTAATCCAGACCTTTTTTTCCCTGAATTATTATATGACTCAAAATAGGTCCATCAAACCATGTTCTCATACCTCTGCTACTAGCAATGCCCTGAGTTACCAGAATCAATATACATCCCCCTACACATGCGTACATTAAGCCTGTTTGCTCTGCACAATAGAAATAGCATTTTGATGTCGTGCTTCCACCCTGTCAGTTTTTGATCAATCTTTTGTTGAAATGGTGTCTGGAGCTGCGTGTTTGGGATGTAGCAAAGCATGTACTGTGTTTTCTTTATCATTTTCACACATTTCTTCTAATTCCTTTCTTTGGATGTGGTAGTAGGTATGGATTTTTTTTCACATGTGAGCTTCTGAGCTTGCTGAAATAATTTTTTTACCTCCTTTGTTTGCTTTTAGCCCACTCATGTTTAAGAAGTGGCACTGAAAGCAGAGAAGGAGCAACAGCTCTTCCTGTTTAGCTCAGTTAAGCAGCCTGAAGCTCACAAATGTTTTAGTTTTATTGCAACAGCTTTGAAGTGAAATCTGTACATAGGGGTGCTGAACCTCAGCTTGGATACTTGTTTTAGCATCTGCATGCCAGGGATTGCTGCTGCCTCTGCTTCCTCTCAAAACTGATGCCTGAATCTGTTGTTCAGCAAGTAGGGAGGTCACCCAAATTCAGTGGTGTGCATTCCCGTCATTTCTGTCTTTCAGATCTCTCCTCCCACTATTTCTCTGAAAATCACTTTAGAATTCCTAACATTTTTTTACTCTGGAAGCCAGGTTTGCCATATGCTTTTGAGGTGCATCATTTTTCTATAAGGAAGTGCAGGAATAATACTGGATTTACATTTCTGAGTCAGTGCTTCCTCCTTAAGTAATACAGTCGATAGCATTTTCTGGGTAACTGTCCATCACTTTGATGTCTGTTAAAAACATGAGCCAACATTTCTAAATATTGCCACATTTTCAGTGCTGCAATTAAACTCTCTCTATACAGTACTTACTGGAATACCATGAGTAAATACATGTATAGAGCCTGCTATACCCATATATTTGTAGTCAAATATGTGGATGTAGATAGAGAGTTGTAGGAATATTTATGGCAGGTATGTTCCTTTCTCTGCTCATTAATTGCCAGTGAAATGAGCAGGCTATTACACACATTATTTTGACCTAATTGGTTCTGTACAGTGATATTTATTCTTCCCATATTGAAAAATTTGATAGGATTTTGGGCCTAATCTTTGTAAATAATCACTGAGGCCACAGTATGATTTCTACTCAGTCATTAGTTGACCCAGCCTCTATGAAAGCAGGACTGCTTGAAGGAATGATTCGGATGTTGAACCTCTGTTTCTGATTTAATTGGAAGGTAAATCCAGTTTTCAGGACATCTCTTGCTGCAGAAAGAGTGCTGAATCCACATGACATAAAGAGCTAATCTGCTACAGCTGAACTTGATGAACTTTCATCTTGATAGTTGAAATTGAGTTTTAGAAAGTGGATCGGGCATCTTGAGGCAAACTTCATGCTGAACCAGGCATCATCCACACTGTTTCCATAGTAGCTGGAAGAGTTTGCAAACACCATGGCATATGCCCTAATTGTTTTGACAGAAAAGTGATAGCGTGATAATGCCTGACCCGGGTCAGATCTATACAGCTGAATGATTCAGCAACGACCTGTGATGAAGAACTGTGGAGCTCAAGTGGGTGGGGCAGGATCCTGGAGGAGCATAAAGAATAGAAGATGAGCGTCCATTGAGCTGCTAGAGTGTGTCCAAAGAACAACTTAGCTGGTTAAGGGCCTTGAACACAAATCATATGAGGAATGGCAAAGGGATCTAGGGCTGCTTAGTGACAGGACAAGAGGAAAAAGGCTCAAATTGTGCCAAGGAAGGGTCAAGTTGGATATTAGGAAAAAAAATCTTCACAGAAAGGGTTATCAGACATTGAAACAGGCTGCCCAGGAAGGTGGTGGAGACACCATCTGTGGAGATATTTAGAAGATGCATGGATGTGTTGCTGAGGGATGTGGTTTAGGGGCTTGCACATAGACCTTAACATAAGATCTGCCCTGCCAGCGAGATAGGCACTTATCATCCAGACTAATATGAGCTCTCTTTCCACTGTCTCACCAGATCATTGCACTCATAGAAGCATCTAGAAAGTTAGTTGTCATGAATATTGTTCATACTTCAGTGCACCTAGTTACACATCAGAGCACATTAAAAAAAATCTTTCAAACACACATATAAACAGAGAACAGGTGAGTAAGTGTCAGAGAAAAAGAAGAAAATGCCATTCAAGCAATCTGCTGTCTGTGTTTAGCTGTATCATTATCCTCTAAGGTATAGCTGAACAGAAATACAGGTTGTTTAGAAGCTTCAGAACTTGGCCATGATAGTTCCAGTTTGGCTTAATTTACATTTCAGACTTTTTCCATTACAAATTGTACCCTATGCTCCTGTTCCTTCTTTCATGAGTTCAGTGCAACTGAAAGTGGGAAGAAAGACTAGTCTTGGAACACTCACCTTCTAAATGAATTTGCTAATCTAGGAATTCACCATTATTTTAAGTAGAAGGTTCTAGATTTCTGAGATTATTTTTCAGTACAGAGTGAATATTGTGAAAAACATACAGAGGGGAATTCTAAAAATATTTCTAGGTTACAGTCTGTGTTCAGGACAGTCTGTACAAGGTGCTATTTTATCTCTCTCTCTTTTTTTTTAACCTATAAAAACAGGAAGAAGCCTTCCTACTTCTGAGGACCCTGATAAATGTTTCTACCTGTCTTTTTCTAGAAAGATCTCTTCAGGTACCAAGCAAGGGTCACTGTAACCATGGATACTTATACTCCACTTTCCCCTTGGGGTTCTCTGAAAAACTTGGTATGATGCCCAGTTTAAACCACATTTTCATATTAGGTAATCACAGGCGCAGTCTGTTCTTTGGTATTGTGGTTTTAAGTTTTCAACGGTTGCTCTGTGGTTTGAAAGCTGTGTTTTTTATTCCCTCTTCTTTTCTAAGCAAAGAAGATGTTAAAGCAAAGTTGCTCGATAACAACTATTCCACCAAAAGAAAGTCTCTTGGGAAGAATAGGTCGTTGTGTGATTTAAAACTGAATGTAACAGAAGAAATCACTTCACTCCAGCATCATGTTCAATGTAAAATATATAGCAATATGCTGCATTTGGAATGAGACTCTTCAATCCCTGAATCTTGTCAAAGTGCACTTAGGAATTAGAAAATATTTGATCTGTTCTTAATGTGTATCTTACAAGTCAGTCTTAGAAAGATTTCTACATCTGTTTTACTAAAAAGTGGAATACTTATTTCCCATGAAGTAGCCTGCCAATCCTCTGCTGTTTGATATTTGATACAGATCTACAAAGGAGCTAAGTTTAGTTGAAGGTGCAGTGTAATTCAGCTGAGAGGAGAAGCTAATTACAGATTTTTCTCACCTTTCAAAAACTTTGAAGGTGTTGAATAAGCAGACAAAGGCAAGGATACTTAATACAAATAAGTATGAACAAGTACATAGAAATGAAAACCACCCTCCTGGATGTGGAAGCAAAGCTCAAGTAGTCCCATGCGATCAGATTAGAAGCAGCATATCAACTTCATCATGTTCCAAAAGAACTATGTTAAATGAGAAGTCCTGAGACAGCTAGTTTTTAATAATCCTGTTAAAATTAGGAAAAAGTAATGTGAGTGTTGAATGGAAAATGCATGGCCTACACTTGGAAATAATAATATGAGCTACAATTGCTTTGCGTGGCTTATTTGCATGCAAAACTTCAGAATGATCTCTGATGGGAAGAACACTTAAGTGTGGAGTAAATGGGAAACAGAGCAAAAAGGAAGCTGAATTTATAACTGTGTATTGTAGTAGGACTACATAACAGCTTTCATGGTAGTTAATCTTCCTAGGCAAAGAAAATAGAGTAGATTCCACCTGTCTGGACTTTAGTAAAGTCTTTCATCTGAGAATTGATGAGCTTAGTTTGCTAAGATAGACTCTGTGAGAAGTAATACAATATATCTGAACAAGGAAGTTTATAAGGGAAATACCAATCATGACACTGAAAGGGAAATAATAGGTTGCTTGTAGACAGTCAGTAGAGCTCTTTAAGGTTCATTGTTGGAAGCAGTCACATTTACTATTTCACATTAGCTTTGTGACAAAAAGTAGTAAGCTGCTGAAATTCACTACTAGTGGGAAATGAGGTGTCACTGTTGAAACTGGGGTATCCCCAAGCATGACAAAAGGGAAAAGAAAACAAGTATGAGCCAGCTGCAGCATGAGTCTGAATTTCTCATATACAGCTGTGAAAGAGTTGTCCTTGCTTATTGAAACCATCAAGCAGGGTGGACTGAAGGGAGAAAGAAGTACTATTGCTGCCATACAGAGCACTGGAAAGGTCTCTTCTGAAATCAAATTTTTTACAGTTCTTAACAAGAAAAATGAATTCAAATGCAATAGGTGCAGAGAAGGATGATTGGGGTGAAGTGTGGAATGGAGACCTACTCCTGCAAGAGGAGGCAGAAAGATCTTCTTTTTCTTAGTTCACAAAATGAATGTTGAAAAAGACAACGAATCTGAATAGCAGACATCTGAAAAGGAAAAGAGATACTTGGACCAGTATTAGCACATAAAAACCTGGATGTAATGTCATGGTGAATACACATTGTAAAACATGAAAAAGTTTTTAGCTGCCAGAGGAACAAGCTTTAGGAACAACTTCCCAATAAAAGAGAAATGTAAGCAATCCAATGCTTTGGCAGATTCACTGGGACTTGTTGACCCTAGTTCCCATTATCCTAGGTTCTGAGCTGAAGTGCTGTTTCTTTGATAGTTGCAATGTCTGTGAAAGTTAAGATACCACATATCTGATGATCACAGAATCTAAGCATATGTGTAATCTTTATACTATACGCTTTAGTGAAATTCAAAAGAGTTTAAATTCCTTTTCCTACAATTTCAGGTGCTATTAGGGTAGCAAGATCGATTTTATGTGAGATGGAAATAACTGTTGAGAAAGTACCCTTCTGGTGTCTAAAGACAAAGTAGTATTGAGTAGTTCATAAAATCTTGATTTTGCTCTAAGAGAGCAGCAATTTTCAGCCACAAATGTCAGATTTTAGTGTCCAAGCCATGAATCTATGCCAGGGCTGGTAAGCAAGTCTCCGTTGACCAATACTGCAACTGTACAGCTTGCATCAAGTATTTGTACCTTGCAAATATGGATCTTAGAGTAGCAAATAAAGTCAGTGATGTTCTGCACTGCTGTCTATCACAAACCAAATCAAAATCGTTAATTCACTATTTCTGGAGTGACTGTGTAAGAGCAACTCTATTTTAGAGAAGATTCAAGAAGAAGCAGTCATAACTGAAATGTTAGTCGTTGAATGTCAGTCAAATGTGAACAATTCAGATCCAAAAATTGTAGAATGATCTGGGTTGGAAAGGACCTCTGAAGGTCATCTACTCCAACAACCTTTGCAGTCAGCAGGGACATCCTCAACTAGACCAGGCTGCCCAGAGTCCTGTCAAGCCTCAATTTAAGTATCTCCAGAAATGGGATCCCGACTACCTCCCCGGGCAACCTGTTTGTGTTCAACCACCCTCATAGTAAAGAACCTGTTCCTAACATCCAGTCTAAATCTGCTCTTATCTAGTTTGAAACCATTGCCCCTCATCCTATCACCACAGCCCTTTGTAAGCAGTCTCTCTCCATCCTTCTTGTAGGCCCCCTTCAGGAACCGGAAGGTGACTATTAGGTGTCCCCAGTGCCTCCTCTTCTCCAAGCTGAACAATCCCAGCTCCCTCAGCCTGTCCTCATAGCAGAGGTGCTCCAACCCCCTGATCATTTTCATGGCCCTTCTCTGGACCCACTCCACCATGTTCATGTCCTTCCTGTATTAGGGCTCCAGACCTCTACATGACAGTCCAGGTGAGGTCTCACCAGAACAAAGAGGCAGAATCATCTCTCTGGATCTGCTGGCAGTGCTTCTTTTGGTGCAGCCCTGGATGTGATTTGGCTGCAAGTGCACGCTGTCTGCTCATGTCCAGCTTCTTGTTCATCAGCACCTCCAAGTCCTTTTCCACAGGACTGCTTTCTATCACCTCATCCCCTAGACTGTATTGATAGCGAGAATTGTTCCAGCCCAGGTGCAACTTGCTCTTGTTGAATGAATGTTGTGCACGTTATGAACAAAGAGACAGAAGAATCTTTTTATCATCTGTCTTACTGCCAGTGGAGGGTGGTTTCCTATAAGAAAAGTCACAATCAAAGGCAAGAAGAGGCAGGTAGAAGCAAAATGTAAACACCTAGTGCCAGAATCTTGAGTTTAGGAGGAGGTCAGTGCCTGACATGCTAAAAAGCAAAGTTTAATTGTGTTCTTAGACTTCAATTTTCAAATTAATACCCTACTGAGGGAAAGGCTGCATTCTAAACAGCAAATACTTCAGTTTCATTATGTCAGCTATTAGGGAATAAATTCACAATCACAAAACTATTGAAAAGTTGGTTTTGTTAATTATTGGAACAATAGCATGGATGCTACCAGAAAATGTCTTTTAATGATAAATTCTCTGTAGAATCTGAATATGCATTTGTGTCTGTTCTTAAATACTGGATGTACACGGTGAAATAGATGTAGTAAACAACCACAGGTTGTCTCTACTTCTAAATAATATCTACAGATTGCACAAGCAAATCTTGTGCAATTTCTTACACTACAATCAGGGACAGATGGACAAGAAATGCCAATGTTTAACTGGCTTCAGGCCCAGTATTTTTTCTGAAGTTGCTCAAAGGACTCTTAGCTCTGGGTAACAAAACTCTGCTAAGTCTGCCTGTGACTCTTTGTGCTATCTATTGCACAGAAACCATTTTCCTTACAGGTAATTCTCTTCTCATAGACATAGCTTGTGACCAGGACCCATAGAATGAAATGGAAAACCAGTTAGTTTAGTAGCAAAGTATAAAATGGAAACATGTAACAATAAGACTATATACGTGTTTGTACATGTAATAATGAAATGAAGTCCTATGATCCTAGAACAGCTTGTCCAACAGAAAATCTCATGTGAAACAGCAAAAGGATCAATATGTCATCTCAATTATTTACTTGTAAGCACTACTAACAGAACTGTAACCTCCCTAGGAGCCAATCTAACATGTGTCTGGCTTTTGAAACAAGTAATGCAGCGATCTGCACAAGGATTATGGAACTGAGCACAACCTGAATCCTGGTGTTGTCCTCAAGGTGGAGAAATCACCTTGAAGTTAACAGTTTTTTATTTGTGGAATGAAGGCTGCTTTGGAAAAAGCTAGGTGAAACAGTGAGGAGTAACAAAGCAGGAAAGATGAACAATAAGTTCAGAAGAAGCAGACAAATGGGAACAGAGACAGTAGGGTCACCGAAGGACAGAAACATGAAAAGATGGTGACAGATTAAGTTGATGGTCCCCCTTTTTTTATTTTCAGTTGTCACAAAACCATAGAAAAAGCAACCTTATGCTGGTGGGTAGGAAGAGGTGAAGATTTCTCAGTCAAGGAGCAGGTCTGTTTGAATTGCTGCAGGCTGAGCAGAATGACAAATGAAGACGCAGAGGAAAATGGGGGCCTTAGGGGAAATTTGTCCTAGCTCAGTAAGGACAGGGATAGTACCAGATTCACAGAGGCTTATTTATCACCCAAGGAAAAGACAAGAGTAAATAGAGGAAATAATGGACTTAAACTTTATTTCTGTGAGAAATATTTCAGACACAAATAGATAGACACACACTTCTTTAATAATACATGTTGGTGTATTTCTCCTTGTGTCTGCTCTAAGAAGAAAGGAATACAATGCTTGTGGAAGTGAAAGACTGGGGGCATTGGAGAGGAAAAGCTGTTTTATTCCCAGTGCAGATAGAGCACAAGTAGAAGTCAAATATGGATCACATTATAATTTCCATCTCTTGTTAAATAGCAGAACTCTTTATGTGTTTGTCCACCGTGTTGTTATTAAAATGTTTTAAATGTACTTTTATCTCTATCAAATAGCAATTTTCTTTCTACTTCTGTTAAACAAGAAGCCTTTGTGGATTATTCCTCTTGTTACTTGCATGCATACACAAGAACACATACACATTCTCTGCCCTTTGAACTGTGAAATGGTGCAGCAGGGACAAGTCTCTTTTTAACTGTAACAGTGGGCAACCTGTAGCATATTCCCCACTGAACAACACGGCAAACATCCTCCAAGGGCCACAATGGCTCACAAACCTGCATTTTATCTACTTAGATTACAAGAATTTCATACATGGAGTGCCTTATTTTTTGTAGAGTAGTGCTGTAATAGCCCTGAGGGTTCCACTAGTCTCATTCCAAACCATGAGGACCTATCTATAGAATAAAAAAGAGTTTATTTAGTTCTTTCCCTGCAGTAGTCAACTACATGTCATTTAGGTCGTAGTGTAAGATGGGGCCACTTGTCCATTAGGATGTGGAATGAAACCACTAATTCACATCATGTAGACTATGAAACAGCTGCCAGGCAGTAATAATTTTCAGTTGGTGGTGACCTGGGGTAGATTTAACAAGTGACCTAGAAAGGAAAGGCTCAGTAGGCAACTGCAAATCCCCAGAGTTATTTGAAAAGGCATGCTTCTAAAAGATTTAGAAATGTATAATTTAGTAAGGGACAGACAGTATGTTTTAATTAATATGGTTGTATTTTTCTGGGTCAGGTTTTCTTTTCTGGTTTACTTGATACTGTCATATCAGTAAAGAATGGATGGAAAACAGTGCTTTGTAAGAAGAGTTATGGTTTGTATCAACTTTGCGTGAAATTAACTCATGAACAGGAAAGTGATGTGGAATCAAACTTCTGGAGTGCATATTTTCATTTATGAAAATGAGTGAAAATACTATCAGTAAATGCAGTGCATTTTGAAAGCAGCAAAATAGTTCTTTGGTTGTCCCTGTCATAGGAGGTTCTCAGGACAGAGTAATGAGTCTGTTTCAGAGCAAGGGCTTTCAGGGCAAGGACATGGACAAAAAAAGACTGACACTGTTAGGTTTTGAACAAACATGAATAACAGGGAGGGTAAATGATAAAGTAATGAATGGCCTAGAGAAAACAGAGGAGGAGCTTATAATCTTCCAATTTTACAAGAGTGAAATAAGAGGACAGTCAATGAACTTAAAATAGCGGTGACCTATTGCTCTTTTGGCTGAGGAAGCCACACAGCTGGTGTGCCTGGGCATGGGTAGCAGAGAGAGGTCACTGGCCAGACATGTTATGTGTGCTGCTACAATCTTCAGATGACTGAAACTGAAAATGTACAGGAGTTCCACAAAGGAGAAGATGCTTACATGAATATTGTATATATCCATAGCTGTCACAATCTGTAATATCTGCTTCCACAGTAATAAGTTACAGGCAGAGAAAGGACAGATGACTATTAACTGTTTTCCTTTTCTGGGAGGGTTAATTTTCTGGTGTTTTCATTTCCTACATTCTTCTCTTGCGGAATCGGAGTCCATACAAGGGAAGTGATGGGATTATACTGCTAGGATTGAGACTGATATTAGTGAGACAAACCATTAGATCTTGCCAGTAATGTGAAAATGAAGTTTTCAGAGATCCATGGAAGATCTAATGACTGGCACGAGGGGAAAAGTAACACATTTGTCAACTGGGTTGGTGCAGGAGTAGCTTTTTACTGCTGGTCACTGTCAAATGAAGGATACTGTGTAATATGCACTAGAGTCTAATGCAGTATGAATGTTCCCATCTTTCCATTGACATAAGCCACAACATTTTAATTTACCCAGAAAAAATTACACTCCAGTCCTTGCTACATGGAACTTGTCAGCAGAGATTCCGTGGTTTTATTAATGGCTTGACCATTTATGTACTGGCAAGCCATGACTCCAGGCAAGCCATTTAACCACCATTACATCAGCTTAATGCTTTTGAAAGAGATAACAGTGTGTGTACTTTAATCCAAGAAAACCTTGAATATCATATCATATCATATCATATCATATCATATCATATCATATCATATCATATCATATGGGTCCCATTAGAAATTATGCATGATAAGGTAGTGGTTTTTAATTTAGGGATTTTTTAATTATGTATTTTTTGTTTTGGTTGGTTTTGTTTAGAAAAGAACAACTTTGGTTTTGGTCTGTGCTATCAAATTACCTTGCACTGACTGGGACAATACTGTGCTTAAGAACAAGGGAGTACCTATTAGTGTGGCCTGCTTGACCTTCTGTCACAGATGCAAAGTTACCTTATATTACCTCATGTTTACTACAAGGCATTACTCCCCAAAGGATGACCATGCAGACCTTTTGCCTCTAGTAAATCAAGGTGATCTGTTGTCTTGTTCCATGTCTGTCATGGTACTATCTACTCATTTTATGAAATTGCAATGTGTACAAAATACTTTTACTTTGAGCCAGCAAGAAACTTTAAGCCACTTTATTTTGGCTGTTTGATGGAAATACCAAGTTTTGCAGTTTTCCCCATAGATGCTGAGGTTGTTGACCTCTATTGAAAGAGTTTGTGGGATAGCTGCTGAGCCATTTCTGTCTTCTGCACACCTAAATTTTGCTCTTGATGTTGACAGTTTCATAGTTTCAGTAGGATAGAGCTGTCATCAAGGGAAGTTGAGATCACACAGCATGAAATGGCTCCTCATTTAAAAAAGCACCGAAAAAGAGTTTGGACATGGAGAACAATAATTGAACCTCACTGAATGCCCCCAATGAGAGGAATGAAGAGAAGTGAACATGCAGATGATGATGGCTTCCAGTGTTTGCACTGGTTTGAAAATTTAATGCAGTATGCTTCTGATCACACATGTAGGCAAGGAAAATTGGGCTCACGAGATTGTTGGTCTATGAATTTGTGTAGTAAAAATTCTTACAAACCGGTGAAGTACAGTTGTTTTACTATGAAGCCAGGACATTCATAGACAGGACATGCTACACTTTTTACTTCAGTTTGTAATTTGATTGTAGTATAGAATCTCTGTACTCCCAATAGAAATGTCTTCGTCTGGGGTTAGAAGGATGTTTGCTTGGACACAGGCAACAAACTGGGGAGGGGGGGAGAGGTGGGAGGTAGTGGGATAAAATTTGTTGCTTAGGCAGAAACTGCCTATTTTGCAACATAGATCCTGATCAAGTATTAATTGAGCCCATGTGCAGTTGTCTGTGAATGGATTTACCTATCAGTTGGTTAGGGAACATTTTTGGGGCTTCTTTTTAATAAGAAACATGGGGCATTCCCTCAAAATTATAAACTCATTAGGAACAAATAAATAGACCAGGCAGAGTGAAGATTTCCAACTGGCAAGAAGTAGTGAGCAGTCAGGGAAAGCAGTAAGAAATCTTTGACTTCTATTTCACTGACCTAAAAACTGTTACGGGTTCTGATAGATGGTGACTAGGATAACAAAACACTTCAAATAAGTATTGAGTATCAAATCGTATTGATATTTTAAACTATATTTGTGGTAATGTCTCAAATGCTTAATAAGTACTATATGCCAAAGACATATTTGAACAGAGGGTACATGATCTTGGGAAACTTTCAATGCATGAATTAATGTACTCCTTATAAGTCCATTTTACAGTTTATGGTAAATTGTCTTGACATGAATAGCAATGAATTCAGAATATAGTTTAATGAACCGGACCATGGGTTGGCATTTCTTCTCTTAAACTCTAAAAATCAAGAAACATCAAAACAGTGGCTTCTGATAATCCCCTCAAATAAGGCTTAAATTCCTGAAGTGCTGCCTTTGCTGAAGTAGCTGCTTTGTGTAACAATGAGCCTCATACAAAGGCTCCCTACGGCAGGAAGATAGGCAGGATGCAGGCTTGAAAGTTTGCTGGCCCAGTCAAGATTTTTTATAGCCTTGGGCTACAATTTGGGGAACTGTTTAACTGACTTTTATTGATACAATGTTCCTCTCTCTGTGCTTAACTGAAAGCTTTTGGCTATACCGGCTGGCAACACCGTAGCACTTCTGAAATAGCTAGAAAACTGGAATCAGTAAATCAGCGTTGCAGGTACAAGTATGGGCGAGTCGAATGAAAACAAAGGAGTGAACTGACATTTCGAAGTAGTTCTACTTATCCTCTTGCTGTAGTTGGCATGATTTCTCTGCAAAGCACTATACACCTATTACTGACTGCTCAACACTGCAGCTCCACAATAAACTCCCCTGTTCCTCCCCTTGTCCCTCCCCCTCAGGCTTCCATCCTAAAAAATCCCCTTCAGTTGAATAGTTCATTTTGAAAGCAGAAGGGACTACAGACGATATACTAAAATGTTTTCTGAACATCCAGTGAATAAATTTATATTGTTAAATTAATTTTTATGTAGAATTTGGATCCACTGAAGTTTTCTTTTGTTTGTGATGTTCCCGTGTTTGTATCAGAGGTCTGTGAGAACCTGATAGACTGTGATGTTTAGGAACATCTTTGGTAACAGAGAGTTACTTTATTTGAAAGCTCACACCGTTTGTGACCATTTTATGAACACTCTGCAATTTTAACACAGCAAATGACCAGTCAGGAAGGGTGCCTTGTAGCTAATGTTTCTAACTTAAGAGACTGTAACTCGAACTTGGAAATGAGAGAGGGGAAAAAAGAGAAAAGAGAGTAGCATCTTATAAGAACATAGTCAAATATATTGGATTTTATAAACACATGAAGTAACAGTTCTGCTCTTCAATAGAACTTTATTGTCTCGCTAAAAGGAGTTCTGTTGCATGTCTGAGAGTAGATATTTGAAAGGGAGAGAAAGCTGCAGGGAGCGGGTTCTGCTTTCCTACGCTTAGCGATTGCAGGCCCACAGATCTTGCTCATCACTCAAAATAAAGCCTTAACATAGTATCACAGGAGAGGAGGAAACACCATCAGCTTGCCACAAATGACACCCCAGTTTCTGTGGTTCATTGTGAGTATCTTTTGTTCATTGATACAATCAAAAGGGAGTTGGTGACATCAACTGATCCCAGCTCCATTCTGGTACTTTTTGTGGTTACTACCTTAAGGCTTTCCTGCATTTGGTTTTCACTTTGTATGAAAACTGATCTGGACTTACTGTCTATTTCTCTTGGTATAATTTACACTTAAAAGATTAATTTCCCCACCCCACCCCAAACAACAGTAGAAACAAATCTCATACAATCAATCCTCTGTCTGAGAAATCCTTGTTAAAATAACATTTCCTCTTTCCAAAAGGCTGCTTTTATATTTTGCCTCTGTTTTTCAAAGGCATAAGGAGGCATCTAGTCAAAATCATTCTGCTTCTTTATGGGAACATATCCAGCTCAGCTTTCTCGCTGTATAATGCCTTCCTGCCACACTCTTACCCAGGAATGCTTTGAACAATGTTACATATCTGTATGGTCACAGTGGATACTTTGAGCTCTAGCCTCTTCTTTACCTTCATGCAGACTACAGAAGAGGTGAATGGTTTAACTGATCCGTCTCTGACTTCCTGCAGAATTTCAGTGCTGAATATGAGTTGTAAAGTTAACTAGAATAATAACTAGTGCTGTGAATGGTTTAACTGATCCCTCTCTGACTTCCTGCAGAATTTCAGTGTTGAATATGAGTTGTAAAGTTAACTAGAATAACAACTAGTGCTTTGCTTAACTTGGCTTGCAACGTGAAGGGATTGGTCCTGGTTAGAGTTCCTTCAGTGTGGTTGTAAGCAATGTTCATGATCTCAGAGAATACATCTGGTTAGAAGAGACCTCAAAAATCATCCAGTCCAACCCTTGACCCAGCACTGAAGGGTCAACACTAAACCATGTCCTGAAATGCCAGGTCCACAGGCTGCTTAAACACCTCCAGGGATGGTGACTCCACCACTGCTGTGGGCAGACAATTCCAATATTTGATGATTGCCTCTGTGAAGAAATAGTTCCTAACATCCAGCTTAAGCTTTTAATATCTGTAAGGTATTCCCCCAAAAATCTGAAATGTGAATAAATGCACAGTAGTTTAAGTATGTTTTATGGGATGAGTCCTCTCCTTTAAGATACTAGACTGATTAGAAGGAAAGTAACTCAAATCTGGTGAACTTGAATTACATGACGATGCACACTAATTTGGTGAGAGTACTTGCACAGCAAACTATCCAACTAATGCAAGCTCCATAAGCAAATCTCTCTCTTTTTTTTCTGACGTTAAGAGGTGAGACTGAGCCTTACATAATTGAACACTTTGAGGTTTACACAAACATGTGCATACCTACCAAAGCCACCTGCTTTCAGCAAAAGTTTGAGGGTTTAGGATCAATGGCAGGGTTTTCTATTCTGTTTCTTCTCATGTGAAGTCATTACCATATATTTTTGAAATCCTTGAGGTAACTCAGCTTCTCTATGTGATGGATATAGTGTAGCTTTTGGAACCATAAGTTTTTCCTTTTTCTGACTCAGTTATGTTAACTTTACAACCTTCATTTTTAAGCTACGCAAGGCCTTTTTATGTTTAGCATTACGTATAACATCATCTAGGAAATTTGGTCTGCATGAGTACTGTGCTTTAAGCTACACTTTCTTTTAAAGTTTTTCTGTAAGCTATGGCATTCACAACTGCATCATTTATTGTGTGCTTTGTAGGAGTTATTGCACTAACAATCAGAACAGCTAGCAGCTCCAGTGAGACAAAAAGAGTAATGATGCATTAATAGGGAATTAAATATGGTTTTGTTTTGTATCAAGAAAAAAAGAAGTAGTAAACTGTAGAGCTGTTTCAAGGAGAGGTAGCAAATGAGATGGTGCTCAATAATTATTGAAGCCAGTAAGAGATTTCAGATATTGCAGGGCTAACATGTAAGAACTCTGAATAAAGAACCAACATTCCAGCAACATTTCCTATTGCAAGATTTCCAAGATTTTGATGAGAGCTCAGAACAAAAGCTGCTCTGTTCCTCCTGGGGTTTACGTCAACTAGTTGTCTTATTATTCCTGATACTTTGCCAATCATATTGTATGCTTTGAGAAAGGGATGAAAAAGCTGCTTTTCTCTTTTAAAGAGATTTAAACTTCAAAACCTTATTACTGTGATTATTAATTGCAGAAAGGACAGGCTGAAATGCCAGCTATAGAGTATAGAGGAGGTACTGCTGACAGCATTTTTACAAGGTTTTGCATAATGGCATTGCTGTATGATGACCTTAAAGTTATAGATGTTCCCATAAATTTCAGATATGATTTTTTTTTTTAAATGGATAGGAGTGGAGTACAGTGGGTGGGAGAATGGGTTTAAAAACAAACCCAGTGTGCTGAACAATCTTTACTTTCTAGATTTCATCTGCTTTCTGTCACTTTGTGAATTTGGAGTGCTTGGACTAACAAACTCAGAATTATTTCTAATGTTTTTGATGCAAATGTGTTCAAGCTGCTTGTTTTCAACAGCCTTAAACATTAAAGCAATACATAGTCTTATGTGCATTAGCTGTGCTCAAAGAGAAAATGCCTAGGGGAATAAAGTCCCAGGAACTGCAGCTAGTGCTTTTAAACTTGTTTGTTATCTGTGGAACAGCTTCATATTAACAGAAATGCATTATTTGCGTTTGCATTGCATTATGCTTAGAAATATCCTTTTAACAAATGTGCTAGTTTGAAGCTACCTAGAATGTTTTGGTGAGAAGAACTAGATTACAGGCTGTGAAAGGGAAACAATGGTGATGTCTACTTCACTCATAGGCTTGCTGAGAAGTATAAGAGCAAGAATCCAAACACAGATAAGGTAGTTGGGAGTTACTCTCTGTCTGAGTTTTGAGATGCATTTCTCTCTCTCTAACCTAACCTGATTAATCCACTTGCTTCCTAACACCCCTGGCTGACCCTCCATTCTTCCTTGGGCACAAAGCAACGTCTGGGGTAAGGTAGAGGAGTGGGAGAAGGTAGAAGGGTGATTTGGAGCCCCTCCTGGGGACTAAGGTTTCTGGGAGGGGTGTTGTGTTTCCATATAACCTTTTACTGTGTATATACTATATAACTGTATATATATTGTAAATATCTGCTTGTATATTGTGCTAAGTTGTAAATATAAGCTTCATTCAATTTCCAGAGCCATCTGAGTCTAGTCTGGGTGTTTTCCAATGTTGGGGGGGGGGGGGGGGGGGGGGGGGG